>JAPYZS010001222.1:0-18210 GCA_030522925.1 Trissolcus japonicus | reverse complement strand
ACTCTTCTGACAGAAAAATTGTACAACCACTTTTTAATATTTTATTTAAAGATAAAAAAAGCATAAGAAATTAAGATTAGCACACCATTTTGTTCGTGAGATTTGCGAAAACCATTTGAAGTGCAATTTAAAAATGAAGAATGACAAATATGTTTTGAGTATTTATAAAATATTAAAAAGTGGCCATTCACTGGGGAGTGGCCGTTCACTGGCGCATTTACCCTAGCTAAATTTGTTCGACACGTTGGTACATAAAAAAGATCTTGTTGGCGCAAAGTTCTAAACCCAAGGATCGGTTTTTACCTAACTTGTTAATTTACATGGAATTCAAAGGAATATCTTATGTATTCCTAAGTTTTGCACATATCAAGCATATTCCAATCACATACACTAAATCCAAAATCACGAAAAGACCATGATTTGAATGCCAATGTTTTATTCATTTGCGGCAAAACCGCCACCTGGAGGCATATCAACAAATTTATAATTTAAATGTCTAAATCTTGAAGATGAGTCTTCAGGTTATCATTTTCATACCGACTGACGTGATTTCTGATGAAAAGCGTCGGAGATATGGCTATTTGAAAATCGCAGACATTCTGCTTGCATAATTATAAGCTTCCGGTCTGAAAAGCCAGACGATAAACAGCGATGAATAAACATGGAATCGATTTCACGTCAGGGATATAAAATTACAAAGTGGTAGGCAAATGTTTAATACGAAATAAACGCACATGGTGCACGCTCACGATCGATTCAACCCTTTGAACGAGACTCAAGTGGGGCCTCGAGTTTTCGCTGACACATTCCATTCATACGTCCACTCGATCAGCCGTCGGCACACTTGTGTGCGTTTGCGCCTGGTATCTCAATAACAGATCCCCATAATTGGATATAGTCTGCCAGTGTCCCTGTCATCTTCCTTCCACCCGCCGGGTTATACTGTTCCAACAACCAATTTCCAAGATTAGATTCTCTATGCAGAGTCCATTTTACCTACTTCCCTTAGCAATCGGTCAAATTTTGAATTTGATTGCCATTCTAAGAGGTTATAGATCCTTCCAATGATCCTGCCAGAAGGAAATAATATCGATTATATTAAAACAGTTTTAAGAATATGATTTTTCAACAAGTTCAAGATTTAATCTGTACACTACACTGAGAGAAAAAAACTACACATTCGGCTGACAAGCAGTTTCTGCTTTTTTCTGCAAGCAACCTGAAGTCAGCAACATTTGCAGGTTAGGGTCGGCAGATTCTCTAAAAAAGAAAATCTATAATACGGCACCGACTGGTCAAGCAGAATTTGCCGATCTTGAAATCGGTCTTTCCTGCTTAGCCTTAGAAAGCTAAAATAGTGCTTTTTTTTCTCTCAGTGTATACTAATTATCTGTACGGAGTCACGAATCATCTACAGCTGACAATTACCTAGAAGAGATCACGTGTATCGAAACCTGTAGAACAGCATGCGACCCTAGTGGATTTTTTTGGAACTACAATGAATCCCAGTAATACACAAACAAATTTTGTTTCATTAGAAAAATGTTCAGACAGTAAATCATCTACATTTTCCTTGTTCAGCAAGCAGTCAACCAGTTTTATAATTAATTTTGTTGTAATTTGTTTTCCTTAATATTGAAAAAGTCGCATGTGTATTACTGGCCGCCATATTTAAAGTCCAACGGATTCTACGAGTCTTCTTCTTGTTTGTAATGGCTATGAAGAATTTAACCACAGTTATTCCTCGCATGCACAGAGATCCTGCGGGTCCTAATCAGTGTTTACATCTTAAGAGCTTGCGTTAAACTCAGTGTATGCGTGTTAACCTATTGAATAAAATTAAAATTAAAATTAAAATTTATTGGGGTTAATAATTTTTTCTTTGAACTGGCAAAGCAGATAAAACGTAGGTTGGTAGCAATTTTCTAACACAAATCACAATACACAAATACAAATTGTGATAATCACTATCACAAATACTTGTTAACACTTTAGTTCTGAAAACTGAAAAGCATGGCAAAGTATGAAAAAACGTACGAATATCTTTAAGTATAAAATGTTACGATATCAAAATTGAGGGCCCGGATTGAATAACGAGCGCTTGGAAGATCCTCTTTTTAAATCAAGAAAGTATGGAGAAAAATGTTGATTTCGATATATTTTAAGTAGCCAAATTATTTGTTATGATCTAAAGAACAATTTGACTAATTAAAGTTTATCGAAACCCAGAATTTTATCGATACTTTTTTGTTTTGAAAACATTACCTCTCGATCACTCGGCCGGTTATTCAATCCGGGCCTTCAATTATTTGTGGTGAAGTACGATTCCTGTCATGAAAACTGCATTAATAATACTGATACATATATGTTTATAGTAGATATGTAAAAATAAATTATTTTTCGATTCAAGAAGCTACTTTCTGGTACTTGGCGACCCGCAGATGAAAAAAGTCAAAATTTTTCATATAATTGAATTTTTATAAATCATTGATTATATATTTTCACATCAATATTCGTCGCTTTGCAAACTTAATCTTTTTTTTTAATTTTTTATGTTTCACTTTTTGTAAATTCGATTCTTTCTTTTGATTCATTTCTTTGAATTATTTATTGAATTGATTTACATTCAATAATAAAAAATGGACTACACAAAACAACTGTTGAGTACATTTTAATTTATGATATTCGGATTTCACACAAATTTCAACGCGAGTAGTACTGAATTGCAATTTCCAAGTTTTTCTGTACGAAACTTTTTTTATTACGTAGTTCAAACTTTATTAAGGATTTCTGAAATTATTAAACGTTATCGGTTTCTTTGCGTTATTTTGTTAAATTTTTATTCTCTTCTATTCTTGTCTTTTAATTCAGTTTTTTCATTCCATCATTTTATTATAATTTTTATTATATTTTGATTTTAATTCTAATTCATTCTTACATCATACATTTTTCATATAATTATATGTAATATTTTGAGACGTTTCAGAAAAGTTAATACTGTTTTTTAAACGCTTCAATTTCTTTGGGGTAAAATTTTTTGGCACATGTTATCAACCGTCCACCCATGATACAAGAATCTCTTTCAATTCCACCTGAAATGAATAAGAATTATATTAGAATATATCTGTACGAAATAAAAATGTAAAAATATTCAATATACGAAAAAATGATTATTTTTCTTAAAATGTATCGAAAAATATACAGCATTTGTTCACTTACTTCTATCTAAACACTTATCCATATTTCTTATTTGTTGAATGTCATAGCAATCTCCATGATGCTCACACTTGTCCTCTGATTTTTTCTTTTTTTCGACTATTTTCTGTCTCATTTCCGCATTATCCTTCTCATCCTAAAATAACACACAATAAATTGTTTTTTTATTTAAAAACTTTCCAGGCAAAAAGAAACATTTGCTGCATATGTGTATAGATATATACAATTTTTGTTTGGGTAAAATTTGACGCTATAATGTATTCGAATTTGAAAATGAATCAACAAATAATTACCCGCTCTGATTTCGTAATCATACATCCCATGAAGCAAGCTTTTTCTTTATTTAAATCTCCAGACACTACGTCCACTAAAATCAAATAATTTTACAATATTTTACAAATTAAATATATAAAAAATGGTCGAACTCGAAATATATATGTATGGACAATATATGACCTTTTTTACTAGGGCTCATTTTTTAGAGAATTATTTTTTTAAGTCAAATGATTATGCTCACGTACGTAGTGTTAATTTGTTGTATAATTCCCCCTGGCATGGTGTTTGATACTTCATTAAAATCTCAACACAAAAACGAACGAACTCGTCTAAATTTGAAGAACCTCCATAAATTACACAGATTACAATTATACAAGTAAGAATTACAACTACTGAAATTGCAGAGATTAAAATTGGTAAATTGTTCATGATAGAATTTATTTTATAAAAACTGGGTTCAATGCAAAGTTTTAGCTATCTGTTTTGATTCGTTTTTCGAGGAAACACATGCTTTATACATCTACTACTCGTTATGTAAATCAATTTATTATTCAACTTCCGACATAAATGATATACCTATCTTTTATTTTTTCTAATAACAGAATAACAGCTAATTACAACTATTGAACTTGATTATTAGCTTGGAAAAGTCCCGACGTTGTGACGATTAGACACTTACCAAGTCAAAATAAATCCATAAAAAATATGTTTTTCTCTAAAGAATCCATTTATGTGCCATTTATGCGACATATATGGATCCATATATGTGGCATTTATATCTCACAAATGGGCCCATATATGGGCCATATATGTATTTAAATATATAAATGGCCCATTCATGTTCTATATATGTGTCATTTATGTTTCATATATGTGCCATTTATGGACCCATATATGTGCCATTTATGCGACATATATGGATCCATATATGTGGCATTTATACCTCGTAAATGGGCCCGTATATGGACCATGTATATAAACATATATGTGTCATTTATGTTTCATATATGTGCCATTTATAGACCCATATATACATTTTTACTTGGGACTCTCACGAATAGTGTCTCGTCTGAAAATATCATTAGAACCGGTCCTGTTTATATAAATTGATGTTATCATCACTTAGATATGTTCAAATGTCAATTCATCAGGGACAAGACAGAATATCCGAGACAACTCAAGTGAATTTTGAGATCGGAACTTATGCATGGGCAATTACAGGCACTGGCGCGGAACTAACCGGATAGCCTCTGATGACCCCTGAAACTCATCTCGATCCCATCTGCTAGATCCAGGGGGATAGATTTAACTTCCGACAAAATGCCTCCTGTCAGAATTTTGCTTAACCTCTGTCGTCCAATAAACAGTTTGTGTCCGCATTTGCTCCGGCTGCCCGGGCATCGGCTGTTGCGCCCGTGTCGACGATCGAAGACAATTTTTGGCGTCGGTTCAAGTACGCTTCGAATTCAAGGCGCAAGCTGATCCCAACTCAGCCGCGACAAAAAGAAGAATCGACGCTGTAATTCAGAGTCTCGAGTGTTTGTTTTGGCTTTGCATGCTGATGTCGGTTTGTCGATCGCGCTACTGTTTGTAAATCTCGCAGCTTCTTATGCCAACTCGAGGAAATCGAGCTTTACTCGTGATGTTCAGTTAATTAATCCGAAAGCCAGATAATAAATGACAAAACCAACGCCAACTTTGTTGGATCCCGAGCTCTCTGCTTGCTAACGCATCAGCTTTTGTTTCAAATTATACTCTCTCTCTGACTCTTTTCAACGATAATTTTATTCTCGATCGCTTAACCTTCACTCGAATAATGAATAAGGTGACTCTGACCTTATCAAATTGTTTTTTTGTCCTAATTGAATGAGTGCCTCCGATTTACAAGCGAATCGTCTAGTTTACATCGACACAGTTTCCTACTAAATGAGTTTTACTGCAATCGATACGCACGAGAATACATTTTTACGAACAAAACTGCGTTTTATGACCTCGAATGTTAAATTTGATAACCTCATTAATCGTTGAACGAAAAAAAAAAATGAATTACCGTGTTGGATGTATTCATCACAACAGGTGGCGAGATCATCTCGAGATTCATTAACGATTTGTGTGTCAGGAAATGGTGCATGGAATCGCGGAAAAGCTATCAACCGAGTCTATTCAAAAGTTAAATTCCATTTTGCAACAAAAATAGACAAAAATGGTCGATCGAACGCAAAGCAAACATTGTGTTTGATCTGATTTTCGCAGCAGTCGCGGATTTATGTTTTGTCAGCGCATAAATTAAATTGCAAACCAAGATGAACTGAATTACTGTTTATATTTAAGCGATGCCACATTTATAACGTAACTTCGGTACAATTTGTTTGCAAACTATTGTTTTACTAATTCAAAATTCTGGAACGCATTTTGTTTCTTATTAAAAATCATTTTAAAATTGTCTTCGTCATATTTAGTGTTACGACCTTGTTTGATTTCTTGGGTTCGTGAAATAACCTCCTTGATCACTTTACTGATAATGGACCGCTTGTTTCTCGCACGTCCTCGTTATCGCGATTCAGCTATATTCAAGGGTAGTAAAGTTCCGACATTAGCATAATATTGTCTTGACAATTATAATGATTGGATAATTAAATTCATCACAAGATCCTTCAATCGTTTCTGATCATTCGTTTAACCTCTACTATAATTATAAGATAATTAATTATAAAATTTATAATCTCTCAAATAATTGAAAAATAACAAATTAATATATAATAGAAACAATGAAAGTGTACTAGAAATTAATTCCAATGATTTGAAGAACCCGCGGTTGCGAGAGCCAATCAGAATTGCGGAAAGCTCGACGGAACTGAAGTTAGTCACTTAAGGTGATGTCGAACTGGGAGTTACCGACATTACAGATTTCTTGAATTATAATCAATAATGTAATTGTAAATTAATTTAACGAGAAGAGCGACATTTTCTCACTTATTTTACACATTCCTACACAAAAAAACTACATTTTTGTTATAAAACGTTGACGAATAATTTCTAGTTTTCGAAGTGGAGGTTATTCGTATACAAATCATTGTTTGTTTACATTCTTGAACGAAAAATGATGTTTTTTTGTGCTACGAATTCTCCCATTAATGTATAATTTCGGTCTTCTCAGTATTTTGAAAATCAACAATTCTTGTAATTTTTATGAGCAAAGTCCCTAACTCCGTGGCAGCAGATCTTACAAATCACCTTAATGAACTTGGTCACTTTAGAAATTATTAATAAAGCAATTCAGCAAGAAAAGGGCAGATTTACTTGAATAAACTATAGTCTCTAATTGATTCGAAATATGATACTCTCCTCTGTAGCCATGCATCAGGGTTGTTTACAAACAAATGTGTTCGTCTCACGCAACTTTTACATACGTCAACATCGGGGAAATGAGTTGCGAATATTCTCTTATAAACTGAATTCACTTGAATATGAATTCAACTGAAATTTCACTTATGCTGAGTTGTCACATTGTAAATAACCATTGATGTACGAGCAGAAAAACATTGAGCATCACAATGTACTATTTATCATTGTAAACCGTAGACCATAACCTCAAATGCAACATTTTTACCCTAATTATAAAAAACTTTATTATCGACACAACATTTTTCAATCAATGGATACAGTGGACTTCGACCAAATTTTACTATGCCCATTGTATCACTGTAAATTTCGATACTTTTGTGAATTTGAAAATTCCGTTATAAATAGTTAAGTTAGGTCATACAATAATTGTAAACAAAATTAATGACTTTTGAATTTTAGTTTCAGAGTTTGCCAACGAGTTAGGAGGAGCGATGAAGGCGCATTCGGAAAATGTGCGCCGCCTGGTGGATGATTTTCGAAGCCGTTCAGCTGAACCCCGGGGCGATGGAGGCAGCATGCGACGGGCCTGGGAAGCTCTTTTGCGTCAGGTTGAAGCCGACGCTGTGGCCCACCACGACCTCTCAGCGATCCTCCAGCAGCAACTCTCAAGACCCACCGTCGAGGCGAGCTTTCTGCGCAAAGTTCAGTCGAGAAAGGTCAGTATCGATCAACCTGTTGTCAGTGCATGATAAGCGCTTAAAAAAAAAATAATAATAATAATAATAAAAACACAAGAATTTGTGTTGTTTATAATACCCAAACATTTTATATTCAAAATTAGTTCACAATGTGTATAAAAGATGGAGCCACATTTTATTTGTGTATAAAGATTTGTAGATGGCGCCACGTGAAGTAAATGTATATATTTAAATTTTTGCGATATTTTTATGAAAAATCGTTTAAAAATTCGAGTACCAGGAGATTTTTTAAAATAGACTTTTTTCGATTATTTATTCATGAAAACTGGACAAGTATATTTTGATATTGATATAACTACTCGCAAAAATAATTTTATTAAATTTTAGCCATTTTACTGTTCTTTTAAGTTCAAAAATGTCTATGAGAATTTGTACAACAGATGGCGCCACATATTATCTGCAAACGTGATCTGAATCATAGATGGCGCTACATGTACTGTACATTTGATCTTTTAAAGTTTTGTGAATATAAAATGTGCAATCAAAGGTTTTTAAATAAAAAATTAACAAGTAAAATAAATATATTTTCCCTGGAATCGTGAAAACGTAGAAATATAAATGGAACAGTATGACCGGGATTACGGTATTCGTTAGAGATGAAAACTATGATATGGCATAGATGGCGCTTTTTCAATAGAATCTTTTTACTTCCCTAAAATTGGACTTCTGTTATTCGAGTCAGGCAATGTCGTCGAAGCTCAGAGGATTTTTCCTGTCGTTTTTTTTTGAAACTTTGTAATTTGCAGAGCTCGGAAGCAACACATTGAAGGATTTAGTCTTCACGATGAAAAACATGAGCATTTTAGATTCAACTTTGTTCATTGGAATTCTGCCATCGAACTTGCAAAAACAACGTGTTACCTTCGTCAATAAACCAGTGGAGCGCATTTCATATGGATTTTTCACTTGACATTAAAGTAGTTCAAAAAATAAATAGAAAAAAATACAAACAAACAGAATGGAAATGAATACAATGAAATCGAACAATATCATTTCTTTATATTAAAACCTTTCTTAAAATATGCACAATATTTTTTGAATTTTTTCTAATGAGTTAATAACAAAAAAGTTGTTTGTTTTTTATCAGAGGAACAAAAATTAAAATTTTTTTACCCTAGGAAGAAAAATGTCGTCTTTTTTCCCCACATAAAATGAAACGAAGCCAGCTTCATTTTGTTTATTAATTGCAGGTTTTCACCAGCAGAGAAGCGTACGAACAGGTGGTCGCAAAATCGGAGGAGAAGTTACAAAGAGCACGCTCGGATTACAAGCAAGCTTACGCGGCTCTGCTAACGAGTCACAACCCCGAGGATACCGAATTGAAGCACGCGTACCTCGAGGCTCACAACGCGTACGTGCTCCAGCTCAGAGCGACGAACGCAATTGCCGAGCAATATCAGAATCACTGTTTGCCTGCAATGCTCTCCGAGATCGCCGAAGTCTACGAGGAACTTTGCACGCTGGCGTGCAAGTGCATCGCCGGCGTCTCCGAGGCCAATGGGGAGCGTGCCATCGAACAGGCCAGACGGTACCAGGATGCTGCTGCTGAGGCTCAGCAGGTGGTCAACGCCCAGAGAGACTTGCAGGTGAAAAGAAATTAAAATTAAAAAAATTTTGAGAAATATATTAAAATAAAAGAAAACTGAAGGTTTCTGTCCGAGTGAGAAAAATTTGTTTTCCCTCCCCTGGTAAGAAGAATAAATTTTCATCTCCTAGTAAGAAAACGGAAGGTTTCTCTCTGCGTGAAAAAACTTACTTTCCTCCCCTAGTAAGGAAAATGTATTTTTTACACTCGGGGAGAAATCTTCAGTTTTCTTGGTGAGTAACGTGGCAAATTTCAGTTTAGATGAAAAAAAATTTTGCTTATTTTTCTCTGGGGGTGAAAAGTAAAATTTGTCAGATTATAATAATGTTTAGCGAGTTTGTTTCTCATCATTGCTCGTTCATTGATTAATTTTGTCAAAAAGCGATGACGAAAGCATCAAAGAAACGTGAGAAATAAAAATGCGGCTGCAGGCCGTGTCCGCGACCTTGTTGCGGTTTGTTTATTTTTGAACCGCTTGGAAAGCATCTCGCGATTTGTCGCCGTGATTTACGATTTGCAATTTGTATCGTTTATCACGGCGATATATCGATCGAGGTTGTAACTCGGATGTAAAACGCTGCGCAACTGTATTTCACTGTCAACGAATAAACTGCGCTCTTTATGTATGATAATTTTTTTTTCGACCCAGCTCTAAACAAAGACGATGAAAAAACCGGTGAATTATTAAAACGTTGACGTCGTTTGCTATTTTTCTTTCGGTATAAAAAATGAAAGTCATAAAAAAAAACGAAACCAAGACGAAGAAACTTTGCCACAATTTTTGATGAAAAAGCGAAAAGTTCTAGTTTTATTCCCAGCGTGAGAAGCACGTTTTTTCTCCCTCGGATACAGAGACATTTTTTTATTCACCGAAAAAGGTAATTTTTGAGAGTGGCGAAAAAATTGTTGAAAATTTCAAATTGATGGAAAAATGTTTTCTTTTCAGATCCTTGCAAGGAATTTATCAGCGACGGCGCCTGCGCGTAAACCAGCCCGGCGGTTATTTGTAATGCCATCTCCGCCTGATCAGGTCTCAGTGGAGCGTATCAATCAAGTGCCAGCTCTGCGGGACGAGCTGGTGCCAACCGGAGTGAGCCGACAGCAAACAATAGAGGAACTGCGACGAGAGTCGGACAGTCTGACCCAGGAAATCACCCGGCTTCAGGATGCATTGAATACGCTGATTCGCATGCAGCGAAAGTAAGCCGACTTCATAACGTCCCTCTAATGAGCGCTGAAACTACAAATCACTTCGTTTATATCTGTTTATATCTTATATATTATATATATTTATATATTATATACATTATATATAATATATATTTATAATATATATATTTATATATATTTTTATATTATATGTGTATCTTAAATAAGTTTAAACAAGGGATTTGAAATATAAATTTTCTTTTTGTTACTTTAAAAAGTTATGTGAAAGACGAGACAATATTTTGAGTAACTAAACTTCGTGTATAAAATATCAGTTGATGTAAAAAATGTTTTGTAACTAATATTGTACGAAAACTTATTTGAAAAAAATGTTATACGGTTGTAATTTTTGCTGGATCGTTGTCGAAGGTTTGTAATTAATTATAAAGGAAAAAGATTTGCTTTCACCAGGTGATATAAAAGTTGAGCGTATTCATAATATAGCGCGCTTCAACGGTCGAATAACAATTTACGTAATTCCATAAAATAGAGTGTTTGTCCGATAAAAAATCCGTTGGAGGCACGGACGAGAAAAAAGAGACAATAAAATTGTTTGCTCAAGACACTCACGACGTGACTGCCACGAAACCAAAGGGAAAAGCAAACAGTGGCGCCTCCGTCACTATGTTTTGTTTGCCGAGAAATTGTCCGTAAATTAAGTTTTTTTTTCATAAACGTGAAAATTTATAAACAATGAAAATTAAATCTCATGTTGTAAAGAGACACTTATTAAAAAATTTTCCACTTTGCTTCAATGATCAATTTTTTCAATTTGCTTTCAATAAGTAATTGATTTTACTTCTACTTAATTCAAATAATTATGTCAATAAATATATTTTTAAAAACTTTGTTTTACTTTTTATTTTTTTTGAATAAAAGAATTGAAAGAATATTTTTTTTTCTTTTCAGGGGAGTTGAAAGCAATCTCTACACAAAAACAGCGGAGCTGCAAGAGGAGGTCTCGAAGAAGCGGTTTGACTTGGGAGTTTCTCAATTACATCTTGCCGCTGTACAAGCTCAGGTAACGCTTTTCATGAGATAGCACTAAGCTCCAACTTTACGACAGGTCATCGATCGATACTCAAGTTTATCGATTCAATTGGTACGGTTTATTGCTTCGCACATTGCAGCGAGCACATGAAAAGTGCATCTGTGCAGTCCTCTCCGTGCATATTTTATTACAAATTCCATTAAATTCGTACCATGTGGGTAAAGAAGTCAAATATTTGAAAATTCTTCCGTCGTATTATAATTCAATCCCTCAACTGATGTTCATGTTAGTAATAATGTTCAAAAGTTAATGAATTACAGTTAAGCCAATGCAATAACATAACTTAACTTTTAAACTTGTTTTTAACTTTATTGAATTAGACTCTAAAATTTAAAGTTGAATTAATAATTGATTCAAATTTTATCAGTAATTTTGTATGAACGAATCCTTAATTTGAGCTTAGATTTTAGCGAAGGTTACAAAACCATCTAAACATTCTTGACAATAGTTTGAATAGTTCGGGTCCATCTTTGAAAGTGTAAAATTAAATTACAAATAATTTATTTTACAAAACAAAAAGTTTTGTTAATAAAATTCACTTAATTTTGAGTTGAATAATTGGAAACGTCGTTTCGATTTATCGGGTTAATTTCTATTGACAGGGACAAAAAAGTTTTCGCTTGATAAACAATGCAACCTCGACCCAATTCTGGTTTCAATATTGTTTTGAAAATTCAAAATGCCATCGGTCACCGCCGGATCGAGAGTATGATGTTTTATTAAAAAGTGGGGAATCGAGTTTTTACCGCGGTGGCACCGTGAATGAACGTTACTTTTTTTTTCTGTCAACTCACCTTCGAACTTTGACGAGGTATTAGCCCCGAGTGGAAGGCGAGGGAAAAATTGAACACAAAAGTTTGCCATCTTATTGAGCCATTTATGAATTTCTTCAAGTTGAATGTCAAACATGATTTATAGTTCAGTTTACACAGTAAAATTATATTCCAAAATACAATTTAACACTTTCAAATTAATGCCGTTTGTTTACAAAATATACTTAACCTATTTTTTACATTATGTTTGTAATTAAATTTTGCAACTCAAAATTGTTTTTAAATGAATTATTTAACTTTAGAAGAAGTTTTATAATTTTAAGTGTGAGGATAGTTTTATTCAGTTTCAAAAATAAAAAAAAAATAAAAGAAAAACTCAAATTTCAATAACTATTGACAGGTGAGAGTCGATTCAGAAAGAAATGAAATATTTGATTATTTTGGACGAAATTTGATTTGTAGGTATGAGATATCTTGGACGAAAATTTTTTCGTCATTGCAAGGTGTCAAGAATGATTTGGGAGACTTAGCGTCGACATGGCGTAAATATACGACGCATAAAAGTCTATGTCTCAATAAGATGGGATGCATTATATATCACCAGCGTGCACATGAAACTTGATATAAAGTCTGTGTAATCAAGTACATCTTTTCATGTAACATTTCGATTCTCATCTCGCGTATATATTGCAACGCTTTCATTCCATTATATTTTCTACATTGATTCGATATTAAACTACAATATGCCCTTTATTCGGCAACTTCTATTTCAAAATTCAACTTTTGTTTTCTCTAACAAGAACCGCGATATATTTTTTTTCTATCTTAAACTTTAACTCTGATTCAGATTTAGAAACAATCCCATTTTTGTGATACATTTTTTATGCAATTTAATTATTCATAATTGTTTAAATCAACTTTTAAACCGTTTTGAAACATAACCTCGTTTTTAAGGTATGTAATAAACAAGATTTGATCATAGTTTTTTACCTCTACAAATTTGAATTGTTAAAACAAAAATTGAATTGCATAAAAAATTATGAAAATTAATTATTAATAACTGTTTGGATGAAATTTAAAAAAAATGTTAAAGCATAACCTTACTTTTAGGTTAATTAAGAAGATGTTTTATCAGATGCTTTTTTATGGACTTCGATGATTTTCCTGTTAGTATCACAGCCACTAAGTGTTATCTGAGTTGAGATTATTTTTAAGACTAAAGTGAAAAGATTAGTTTAATAATTTGCCCTGGAAATCCCTGTCGAGATAAATTTGACGAGCCCGTAAAACGTCTTGGGATAAGCGCGAGGCAAGTATACGGTGACGTTTTATATCAAAGCAAGTTGATTAAGATCTTATGACTTGGCGTACAGTGATTCTATAAAAATAAAATGTCGCACACCGGGGGCTTCATGCGGATTTGCTTAGCGATTGAGTTCAAACACAAGAATTTCAAGGAAATCGGATGAAAACCACCCCGCGCACACCACTTAATCGTTTCCGCGTAAATAGAGTTGTTATCCTACTTAAAGCGCGATGATAGCTTTTTATAAATTTATATTGCAATTTTCTTTCTTTTCTCTCTTCTGCAAAAGAAGAGTTCATAATTTTGTATCAGTTTTTTTTTTAAATTACAATGTTCCTTCCTGCATTTTTGTAGAACAATTTTTACAGAAATGCCGATTAAAATTTGATGTCTCCACATTTTTGATTCTAAATTATTATTAATAAAAAATAATTATGCAAATTTAAACATGAATTTTTTTTTATTTTTGTTGAACCTTAATTTGAAATTCTAAGGTTTTGAGTTATCATCTTGAAGGAATCGTAAACTCGTTAGCGAGTAAAATTCGACATCTGTCTGGGTACAGGAGCAAATTACAGTATTTTGCATTGATAACGAGAGTCATAATTACAATTGCTGTCACTATCTTGCAAAGTTCAAGGTGTTGCAAATACGACATTAAAATGTTACATGCAACTGATATTAAACTCAATTTTGCGAAAAAAACAATAATTGGAAAATTAACAATGTGACATCATGGAATTGAAAAGAATGTTCTCTTCACTGGAAAAATGTTATTTTTAGTGTAGAGATGAAAATAGTGAATAAAAAGTAACAAATACGTTCAGTTCAAATTACCTGGATATTTACAGTCGATTTCACTTTCAAATCTTGAATAATAAAATTTTTCACCTTGGCTCCTTTGAGAATAAATCTTACAGAAAAATTTATTCGTCTTAACATCGCCAACGCATTTACATCAACAAAACATTTTCATCATCCCCTCATTATCATTCAAACCTCGCCATCTGTCAAAGGAAACAGCGAGTTGAATATAATTTTCTTTTTTTTATCAAACTGACATTATCATGAAAATCGTTATGGAACTGCGTCGAGAGAAAATTTTTTATCATAATGTGATCTCCAAATATCGGTTACGCGTTAAACAATATTAGATAGATATTATTTATGAATGCGCATCATGCGACGGAACTTAGACGTAAAACATAAAAGTTTTCATCGAAGTCTGATAAGTATCATGAAAGCTTTCAAAATATTAATTTCCGCCGGTGAGTGTGCATACATATGACTAGCTATGATCTTACTGATAAATAAAAAATATGTAATAACAAAATTGGGATTATCAAAAAATGCACAATCATTGCGCTAAGTGCGAGGAAAAACCCACACGATAGTAAAACCTCATACCTTTTCACCTTATTCATGCGCTGAATATAGTCTCAATTAAACACACTTTGTTTTTGCGCATTGGGCAATTTTAGTAACATATGGGCAAGAGCAAAAACTTGTGTCTTTTTCGAATTTAGAGAGTAGAAGCAAATTGATAATGTCATAAACATAAAAATAATTACAAAAAATAACACAAAAATGGTCATAATGAATAACAAATGAACAACTTAATTTGGCTTATAATGGTGTGAACATTTTTTAAAACATTGTCGAATGTCGTTAAAATTTGATTCTTCGTGTAATCGCGTTGTGCTTGCAAAATATTTATACAGCGTTCTGCAAATTTGGCATTATAATTTTTTCGTCTTTGCGCAGATGCGAGTTCCAGACTGCTGTTTAGTTTTACGTAGGTTTCTTCCTGAAAATCCATTATTCTTTGTGCAAAGATATAAATGTGTGGGTGACTACTCGAATTGGATTTTTTAAAATTTGCATACAAAAATTCACATGCGTTCGTCGTACGATCTGTAATTGTCGTAGATGCCCACAGTTAAAGAGGAATGGATGCTTCCGGAGTCAAATAATGATCGGCTAAATAATCAGCAAATTGTGTTCATTCACGTGGTTCTTGCGGTAATGTAGTCATGAAGTCGTCGAAAACAGTTTCTTCGACTACATGAGGATGCAAAAACACAAGTCCGAAGATTCACACAACCAATCAAGACTTTTAAAGTTTATGCGAATACCCGAAAAGATGGCAGTAATAAAATCATCAGAACACATAGTTTTTGTTCGAAATTTATTTGAGAATGAAAAATTAACAAAACAGAACAAATATTTTCCCTTTCTTATTTTTCTGAATCCATAGCATTTCAAATTTGTCTTGGGTACAGGTTATGGCTCTTTCGTCAACAGTCTCATTATCACGTTCATTTTATTCAGATCAGGCTTTTACCGTCCTGAATTGTTAGCGCTTTTTTCGACATAATTATATTTTATTTCCTAACGGTTACACTCAAAGATTACAGCATACGTTGATCATACGTTGTAAACACACGGAAGTACTTTCAATGTTGACATTAGAAATCAATGATCGGAAAATAAAACTACGTATAACAGATTTGAATTATTGAAAATCTTTTTATTACGGCAAAATTATTGTTTTTTTCTGAATAGAACATTTATTTTCATTAAATCAAAATGTTTATACTATCTTGAAGTTAGTCCAACCATCCAATTAAAATTTATCGCGTGAAGTTGTTTGAGATTTATTAAAACATTGCAACAGCTTGTTTACAATCTCAAAAACAATTAAATAATTGTCAATCTTCGTTTATAAATTTTAAAACAAATGAATTGTCGTTCGTTAAAAAGAAGTTGATGTTAATTTTCACCTGTCACAGAGTTACACTCGATAAATAAAATTGAAGTATTCCGATAAGGTAAACACTCAATCACCAGTTAAAATTAACTTGTGAAAACATATGTAAACATTATAAACAAGCGAATTATAACGAACGCTCGATCGAGTTACAAGTTTGAAAGGCGTCAAACTAATTAAATATGAACATATTTTTCACTTTTATGAAATACACAATGGTAGATTAAACAAATTAAGTTGCATATTATCAGTGAAATTCATGAATAAATGACATTGTTTCAAAATTAAACAAATAATTGTTTATTAAAGGATAATTGAAAAGTGACGAAAACACACGATGTACTTTTGTTAACACTAGAACGGCCGGCGTTTGGATATACCTAAAATGACCAATGCCGTCAATTTTACGGCATGACTTTTCAGCGTTTTTCACCCTCTAAAGTTTTCTATACAAACGTTACATTACAAATAGAGTATTTGAATGAAAAATAACATATAAGAATTATAACATTTTTATTTATTATTTATTTATAGCTTGATATATATATAACTGAATTCATTAATAACACTCATAATTGATTTGTAGATTTTGTAGAACTGATTTTCTGATCTGATTTTGTAGAACTGGTTTTCTCTGATTCATCTTCAGGTATATTCCTGAATTTTCGAACAATATTTTTGTCATTCATTCCTTTCTGAATAAAAAAACAGCAAGAAACAGATGTAAACAAAGAAGTTTAGCACACTAGAGCGACTGTTGAAAACAATGTAAATATTCCGCCATCTATTTGTTTAAGCGCCTTGTTTAAGCGAAAATCAATTATTGTGAAAATGTAAAATATATGCAATTTTTTTTTTCATTTTCATTTTTTTATTTTTTATATAAATAATTGTCTAAAACTAGTTGCGATTTACTATAAATCTGTTAAAATTCAATAAATAATTGTGTGGCTTCCGGTAATAACCAGACAAGTGGTTTTCAGATTTTTGACTTTGAACGGTTTACAATTTTAAAGTGTCCTTGTTGAAATTATTTATCATTGTACAAACACCGAGTTTCGTGGAATATTTTTTTCATGTTGCAACCAATAAGTGATGAAAAACATTTTTATAACATAAGCAACATTTTGATCAAAATGGCGATGTCTGGTTTTTACCGGAAGCCACATAATTAATATTAATCAATATTAAATGATTAATTTTAGCGAAATATTTATTTATCCACAAAAATTGACGCGTCGTCGTTTTAGGTAGAAGTTTAATTGTCATAAAGAATAAAAAAAAATATTCAAAAAATAAAGTTATCATATGAAAGTAAACCAAAAATAATGAAAAGTCACGGAAGGAATTTTTTTTTATTGGCAACCTAAAAAATGTCGTCAAATTGACGGCTTTGGCCATTCTAGTGTTAAAACGTAAAAAAAACTGTTTCGAAATTTGAGATCATAATATCAAGAATCGTGGAAACACCACACAATAAACTACTTTAAGGGCTACCCCCCACACTGCAAAAAATAACGTTTTAAATGAAACGTTTTTGTAGTTACTTCTTGAATATTCCAAAATGTTCACAATACTAATGAGATAGATGAACATTTTGAAATGTTTAAAAAGTGACTACAAGAACGTTTTACACAGAGAAAAAGGAATCGTTGTTTTTTCTATTAAATAAGTTGAAATTTATTATATTTTATTAGTAAAGATACCTTATACTCGAAAAGTTGTACAAATCAAAACATTGTAAAATAAAAAAAAGAAAAAAGAAGGGATAAAACATGAAACATTTCATCGTTTCAATTGTCATATAAATAATAAGTACTAAGATTTTCATTCTATTTTATATTATGGTTACATTTTAAAAACAACGTTTCTGATTATGGATTTTTACAATTTAAAATAGTAAAATGAACAGTCGAACATT
>JAPYZS010001221.1:0-36157 GCA_030522925.1 Trissolcus japonicus | reverse complement strand
CCCTAAAACCAGCGAGAAGGCCCCGAGAGCCTTCGGGTTCTTCTGGAAGCACTAGGGTCCTCCGAAGGGCCTTCGCGTCTTTCCGGAGACACTCGGGTCCTCCCGAAAGCACTTGGGTTGAGGGGAGGGGGGGGGGGTGAAGATCCTGGAAACCCGAGCGAAAGCAATAGGGAAATTAAAATTTCCCTAAAAAAGTAGCGCCGCCTCAATCACGTTTTAAAGGAAGTATACGGCGCGTCATTTCGGGAAGACACTCTGGAAACACGTATAAATGCATTGGAGGGTGTATTAGATGGAGAAGGGGTCCATTATGAATCAGGAATAGATGATTCTGTGTAAATAATAATGTTTATTTACTTATATTGGTGTGAACGTAATTTTCTTAAAGAACAAATTTTTTAAGTCGGTGACAGCTTTTTCTCGGAACACAGTCATCCGATTTCTCTGATTTCTGTTTTATCATATTCAAAACTATTTTGTGCAGTCCACGATCGTTCAGTTTTATTATTTCTTACTTTACGATTTTTAACAGCCGATTAAAGACCGATTTTTATGGTGAAAAAAGTTACTTTTAACTTTGCAAAGCCGCCATTATGTTAATAATTTTTTTTACAAATCCATAGATTCAGGACTAGTTTTTATTGTTATAAATGAGACGCACTCTTTTTTTTTATTTTAGAAAATTTTCCGAGTGAGGAGTTGTGTCACCGCAAAACGGTTTTTTTAAATAGTACTTCATGGGAGTGGCAGTCACGGATACCATGATGTTTTTTTATTCTAAAAAAATTTTTAGTCTAATATTATTATTATTATCCTAGGCATTAGAATAATGCCTAGGATATTGAGAGTCTCTAGATCTAATTGTTCCGCCTCCCGATTCCGAAATATATCGCACATGATCTACTTCATTTTGAGATGGTGGATGTTGTTCTCTTAAAACAGTAGGATAATATTAAGGGTAGCATCTCATCATCCCAATATTAGCAAAAAATAATTTGTCCAACAACCAGCATTATCCGCGTCTTCTAAATGAAAGTTCAATGCCATTTATAACCTAAAAATTTGTGTACATACTTATTGTGCAGTCTGCTTTCTTTCAAGGGAATGTTCACTGCCATTTTTGTTTTGTTTTGGTTTTTTTACATTGCCAACAACACTGTCGATTCTTCCTCATCGAAATCGGCTGCATGAACATCCACCGGGACAATAAATATAAACTTTCTTTTCCACTATATCCTATCACAATGTGACCATGCCACGCAGAAAAAACGTTATGACGAGAGTTGCGGCAACAGAGAAGAGGGACTGTCGGTACTGGCTCACTCTAAATTTTGTGAGCCATCTATCGCCACAAAGTGGTACTACAATGTTTTTCATCCCTAACGAGACTCAATATATAATTTCAATATTTATAAATTTTGTAAATTAAGTGAATTTAAAAATATGTTATATGTGTATGTCTTTTATGTCAAGTAATCGATCCTTTTTTTCTTTGAATATACTTCTCCTGGCGTAATTAGAGCGAAACAATTTCCCCTTCAGGGAGAAATTTTTAATGGATCGTGAAATTTGTTGTTCTCCATAGTGTTAGCATCCGTTTCGTAATTTCAATTAGTATAGTACTACACAGAGAGAATTCTGCGAAATGGGCATCTGAAATTCTACCGTAAACAGTAATTCTAACCCACTACTGCAAAACGCCACGCTTCCGTAGCGTCTTTCGGTCACCCCACCACTAACTCAAAACTCTGGACACAAACCTGCAATTTCGGTAAAACCACATCTACTACGTCGTTGGTGGTAACTTTAGTACGTGTATTCGGACAAGTGTACGCACACACTTAAAAATGACAGCAATGACTCTTCCGGTAGGAATAATATTCATGTGCGGGGGTGGGGAGAAATAATTTGTAGGCGGGAACAGTAGTGAAATTAACAGTAGTAAAAAAATGTTCCAAAAAAGAAAATGAAAGTTGAGAACTTGAACTTTTTGAACTTTGCAATGAAATTAAAAAATTTGTTGATTTAAGTGGCGCTGCAATCGAATAAAGAAAACAATTTTTTTGGATATTTTTTCGATGCGTTCAAGACGTTGTACGCACAAAATTTGCTCGTTTATCTTTAGTTTTTAGTGCAGAATTGCAAAATTAAATGTTTTCTGAACAATTGGAAAAAAAGTTGAAAATGATGGATTTTGATGACGTTACGAGCGCTTTTTTAAAAACGGTACTTTTTGCTACTTTTGCTCATGACTTTGATGAATTTCAACTTAAAGAAACTTTTCTACATTAAAAATTGTAGCATTTAATACCTTCTTTAAAACTCTGTAAATCAAACTTTTCAGTGCAATCAACAGATAGCACTGTAATCACATCAAAGATAACATTAAATATTCTTGAAAAATGGCATTTCCTTACAATAAGTTTTCTTTCGGAACCAATGAAAATTTTGCATAGTTGTCAGTAGATTTTATTTCAGCTTGAAACACGCACACGTTTACACACACAGCTATACACGCTTCTACATGAAATATTGAAATGTTGAAATTCTCGCTGGTCTTCCTTGTTGACAAATATACAATTAAATAATTTCAATATCACTGTTTTATAGGGTGTTCGGAAATTTATTCTCTATAGCAGGGAATTTAATTCCTCACGAAAAAACGCTGAAATGAAATAATCCAAACTCATGCACTGTATGCACCTATTTTTTTATCTCATCCATTCATCAAGCACAAAGGTATGCACAAATCTATTACATTTTATGTATCTCTTTCCTAAAATCTAAAAATTGATGAGAGGTAATAAGATCGTCAAGTGCCTAACTTTTATTTTTTGACAGTTTGTCGTTTTTTTGACAGCAGGAAATGTGCAGTTCAAAATTGAAAAATAAACTATAAACTATTTAGCACGCGTTTTTTTACTATCTTTCCAGAAAAAGTTGATGACACCTTTGGCGGATGTTGGCCGCTAAGATGTAACAGCCAACTTCATGTGTACATATTGTAGAGAATAGGACCATAAGATAAACTGACGAAATATTGTGGGGAATGATACAGAGCTAATGCGTACACATCGACCACACATGTTCACAAAGGACATTTAATTTTACGTAAAATTCAAGCGCCTGCTTTTTTTACTTTTGACGTGACAACGTCGAATAAATTGGTAGATGTCGGCCACTATTTAAAAAAAGCATTATGTTTTGTAAAGAAAGCGTTATGTTTTGTAACGCCCCCCCCCCTCCTAGGCTGCCACTCCAAATATGGCGACAGCGTTACATTTTGTAACGCTCCCCCCCCCCCCCCCCCGGGCAGCCACTCCAAATATGGCGAATATATAAGTAATAGGTGTATTTTGATTTTCTGTTCATAATTATAAGAATTTAGTCCGGTTAGAAGTTGTCACGCTCAAACTTGCTATGCAACCCAGTTGCTAGCCGCCAGTTTTTTTTCAAAAGGTTACATAACGTTGTCCCATTTATTCCAAAAATTTCACATTCACCCGCCAGCCAATCAGGAAACGATTAAAGCGAGGACATGTAACTAACTTCTGGCGGCCACGAACTTTTTTAAGATGGACTAAATTGTCTAGGGCGCGCTGCGCGCGCTCGTATATATTTTCTTCCTGTTAAACGATGACGCGCACGAAGTCAGCAACGGTCGACCCGCGGCCAACTTGAATGCTGTCATCAACTTTTTCACAGTGGATATAATATAATATTTCATAAGAAATATAATATTATATTTTTGCAAAACTTCTAAAAAAACTTGCCATTAGAGATTTCTAAGACGTGCGCACAAGCATTACTTATAATAAGAGATTTATTTTGATTTCAATAACATTAAAACGAAAGAAAAGTAATTTAAATTGATTCAAAGTAATTAAATTTTTCTTATAAGAAAGTTAATTGTAATTAAAAATGATATTGTGGTGACAATACAGCAATACTCAGAGCATAGTTACAATCTTATTTTAAACATGGCATTTTGTCGAAATGACTTTTCTCGATCCGGGAAAACGAAGGTTAATCGTGAAGATGAATATATTGGTGATGTCGTAGAAACTGAATGCAAGAGAATGTCTCTGGTATTCAGTGCTGAGACTAGGGAGTCATAGAACTTATAGGGTTGGTGAATAGGTTGATGCGGTGGATGAATTTTTAAGAAGGTTAATCAGAAGAAGGAGCCACTTCATGAAGGTTTAGTGCTAAAGAAGAAACTGTGGAGTTGTGTTAATGATTGAAGTTTTGGCGGCCTATTTTGATATTTATAACCCACCAAGAAACACTGAGGAACTAAATGGTTATCAGAATAAAACTTTCATCCAGATGTTTCGGTCTGGAAATAGTTTTTATAAAATTGAATTTAAATAACAATTCATTAACTCATTATCTCTATACACTAAGACAAATGGACTGTTGCTCGAATTATCTTAACTGTAATTAACTGTTGTTGTTGCAGTCCTAGACTATAAAAAAAAGTACAGTTCAAAACTGTTCTGTGTTTCAACAGTAACTAGACTGTTATTAATTTCGGTTAAATTCGTTATAAGAACTATCTAGTTATTTATACTAACAGACGGTTGCGAGTATAGTCTACACCGTAAAGTAACAGTTCTAATCCAAGCTCCCAGACTGTACATAACCTCAACAGTACGCAAAGTTCAAACAGCAGTTCATTTCTCTCAGTGTAGATAAGTACGTCTCAGTCACCTGGTAGTCGAAGGTTAATATCATTATTTGAAGTGTTTTTTTACTTTTTTTTTTTTAATTTTTTTACTTTACTTCATGTAAATTTAAAATAAATTTTAAATTTTTCAAAGTAAGCAATTACCATATAAAAATACAGAAAACCATCTCCAACATACTGTCCTGAGTTACTGTAACCATCTAATCATTCAATGTCCACGAAGATTGCAATTTTCGAAACATCCTGATTTTCCTCTAAATACACAAACAACAACTGAAAACTGAATTTTGTTTAATATTAAATCCGTTCAGGAAGTACTCCGATAATGAAAAATGTATAATGTTTAATGTTTAAAATACACGTGTTTTTTTTCCTTACTAATATATAAAAATGAAAATATGTTTGTTTGTTTCTGCATAACGCTCTAACGAAGCAGTGAAATGAAAAAGGAATGGCATATTCTTTTCAAATACACAGGGTCAAATACACACATTACTCTTTATAATCTTAGAAGTGACATAGGCTACTTGAAAATCCAATTTGATTGATATTTTGTGAAGAAAATTGCAAAAATCGTGTTCCGAGTCTTATTATTAAAAATATTTTTTTTTGGTAAATCATACCGAAACGAATCAATATGATTAAGGGGAGAGCTCAAGCCTTGTGATACTTTCAAAACGAGTTCAGTTTATGAGCCAACATTTGATAATTTTTTACAACAAAAAACATATCAGCAGATTCTTTGTTATGAGAAGAATCTGCTGATATGTTCTTTGTTGTGAAAAATTATCAAATGTTGGCTCACAAACTGAACTCGTTTTGAAAGTATCACAAGGCTTGAACCCTCCCCTTAATAACTAATGACATGATGTAATTTTAAAACCTTAGAAGTCAGATAGGCTACGTTGAATTTTGTTTTGAGTAATATTTTGAGAATAAAATGACAAAATTCATATCTCGATTTTTTTCGTAGAAGAGTTTTTTTCCGCATCTCGGTTAAACAGAATTTCCATTAGGGTAATTTCTTAAATCTCAGGAATAACGCCCTAGTAAAAATTGATCAGGCGTTTGTAGGGCTTGTAATGGTCTCCCTTATAGGGGCCTTATAAGGCGAGCTCGCCCTATAATGCCCCTATAAAGGAGAGCATTACAAGCCCTACAAACGCCCGATCAACTTTTACTAGGGCGCATTTATATTCATACACATATGAAAATATGCAAAATTTAAGGGTGGTTGATAATTTTTTTGCAGAGTATATAAATTAAAACATTAGTATAAAACAAATATAAGGAATCAATGGTATTTTCTCAAAAATTGTAAATGTTTTTTACTAATCGAATACAGATTGATTTGTTATTCTATATGTTTTTTATATGTAAGCAAAACAATGCTACAGTGATTTTCTTCATCCTCATCCTTACTAATATAAAGTAATAACGAATATACGTGTTTGTTTCTTTCATCACCACGCTCAAACCGATTTATAGATTTAAAAACAAATAAATCAGGGCGAATCTCTGAACTTTTAAAAGTAACACAGATTACATGAAAGTTAAGTTTCATTTTATAGAGAAAATAAATTCGCAACTGGATAGGTTAAGTGAAAAAGCCATTCCAGCTCCAACAAATGACATTGTAAATGACATTTGAATAGCTTGATATTGCAACATATTTCTGGAGATATGAGAATATGCTTTATTTGACTGTTTTTAGAATATCGATGATACTGTCCATTAAACAACTAAGTTTCTGAATTCGTTGGAGATCTTCGGGGTACCATCTCATGTTCTGAAATTAAAATTAGGAGTTACTGTCATACAGTTGCACTATTTAAATTCACCGATGCTTTGCCATATTACTTGCCTATGTGACACGCAACTCAACGATAGAATCATCAAAGAGACTATTGTGAGTGGCATGCATGCAGGAACAGAGGTTATGATCTCCTAAATTCTCCTGTCTCCAACAGATTATCCTTTTGAAATTCAAACGAATACAATTTCTGTGACATTGGTCCCCAATATTTGAAATATATTTTCGTCCGTGTAGGCTTTGCGATAACTATAAACAAAGTTCTAGCTTGAGTGTTGCTAGAGTCCATCTTGAAAAATATCTTTTTTACATGGAAAGCTGTGTGTAGCCGAAAAAGAAATTTTTATAAATCTTTTTTTGTTATTACATTAATGCTCGGTTGTTTTTTCAATTGTGAAATATGATATTCTTGCTCTTTTATGCTGCTTTATTATTTTTAATAATAAATTTAAGAAGCCTTACCACCATATTGGTGGTAAATTTTATATTATACTATTTTTTCAATTAAACGTTAAATAGTTAAAATATAAATTACAATAGATTTTTGGTTCAACTAAGCCTTTGCTCTATATACGCAATACATTTTACATCCAACTTGAATATTCGTTTCATTTTATCGGCTACTCATTGTTTTTATTATGAATTCTCACTCTGCGAATCCTAAAGAGTACTTCTATATATTTTGTTTTTATATGTCAAGTTATACCCGATAATGGATTTTCTCTACCTTAAATGAAAACAATCTTTAGTGTATATTCCAAAGTTTTTTCAAACTCATTGAAAATAAATATATTGTGGGGAAAAACGAATTAACTAATATGTAGCGATAATGCAAATAGAAACAATCGTAAATAAGTTTTTCATAGGTGATGTCAAATTTTTCAATTCATAAAACGGTACTCGAAAAAAAAAAAAAAAAACAACGAATGAACTTTCAAAACTTTCGTCAATAATTCAAAATCATTACAAATGGAGTTAACTGGTTTTTTCTAGACGGAGAAAAATTCCATGCATTAAACGCATCGAAAAATCAAAATTTGAGACGACCGGGAATAAGACGATATTTGAGACGAATTTGAAACGACAGTTTGGGGTAATTGTGACACCCCAAATAATTTTTACGAGTTTCGAAATTAATGTGTTCTGGAATAAAGTTGTTAACTATTGATACATGATAAACTTGTACAGATAATAAAATATTCCAAATGAATTGAATTTTAATAATATAATTAGGGTGTCACACTTCACCCCGTGTATCACAATTACCCCAGGTAACCCTACTTTAAAAAATTCCGTATAAATTTTTGTCATTTCCAGGTTCATTTTCGAGAAAATTAAAACTGAAATTTTAGTTTTTCCTATCCAAATAAGTTTATTTGAATAGCACCGCTAATGTAAACATGCAACGTGATTTTAAAACAATCGTTTAGAATGACAAACAAATAATATTCCTTTTATAATTGTTCATTTGTTTTACAATTGTTCCTTATAAAACAAATTTATAAAGCTCTAAACTTTCTCTTTTGTTTAACGTATAACTTGGAACAATCACAACATTCTGAACAATATTCATTAAAAAGAAACCTCGATTCTAAAATTCATGCAAAAGGGGGGCAGTTTAATCGGAATCTAAAAAGTGTCAATTGCATTTTTGGGCAGTGGTGAGGATTGTCGATAGTGCTCGCGCTCAATGCGAATACTGACATTCCCTGCCGCCTCAAATTTTGGAAGATTTTCCGATGCGCTAAACGCATCAGATCTCCCGCCGTGAATGTGCCACATTTTTTATCAAAAAATGTTACTTCAACAAAAATTACACGTTGAAAAAAAATTTTTCTACAAACCAACCTTATTATTAAATATCCCTAGCCCATTCAATTTGTGGAAATATCTGAAAATGAGATAAAATTGTTCTTTGTGTGTAAAAAATGTTTAATCATTTAAAATATGGACTAAAAATAATAAGCGGCTTGAAATAAAGATTTATACAATGACATATGGATGAATAACATTTGTCCCTCGAGCTAGGCGATCAGAAGAAATGGACATTTACTTAACTGGCTGAGAAGCATGATTCACGTTTGTGACGTCACAGCACGTGGTACACAACTATAGGCATTTAGCTCAACTTAATTTTTGAGTCAAAAAAGAACTTAATAAAAAACGTTATCAAGTAAAGAAGAAAACAATGTTCCTTACGGAAATGTACATATTATAAGAAATGTGCAGGGTCCATTATGAATGAATACATGTGAATGAATATAACGCATATATTTCTGTTGTTATTCCAGTAATAATAAGTACTTTTTATATTTTGAATTATAACAAATCAAATAATTTAAATTTTTTCATTTTCATATTAATATTTTCTTTACTTACTCGGATATTTTATTTGATTAAATTTTACAAACTCTAAGGTAAGCGTACCAGTTGGTGTTATAGGTATCAATTCGGAGTAATTTCAGTTTAAATTTCAAACTTGAGAATTTATAGAATTGTTTAGTAAATTAAAAATTATCTAGAATGCAAGTCGATGCAGAGTTAGACGTGCATAGATTTCATATAAATGCTTTCAATAAAATTCAGTTTTAAATGTAAATTAAAAAAGAAATCAACTAAACCTAACACAAATAGGAACGCTATAACCGCAATAGGAACCTTTATTTTACAAGTTTGCAAAATGAAAATATCAATATCAAAATGAAAATTTAAAACATTTGATCCGCTATGATTCACTAGAAAAAGCATTTAATTGGTTATTACCGAATTTGACTTCATACATCTGGTATGTAACATGTGGCATAAAAAAATCTCCACAACAAGAAAAACTTGAAATAATAATTGTCACATTTTTGTGAATTTTTACTATACTTTTTCATAAAGCATGACATCATAAAATGACAATTTGATAGAAATAATCAAACTGGTAAAAATTATATCCAATTTCATAATTTTGAAAAATATTTGGCAACGTCAAAGGCTCTTCTATTTTTTTTCATTTGAAGTTTTCTTTGTAAATATTTGCCGATGGGTGAAATTGATCTCTAAAAAATGTGGACAATTTCTAAAACTTTAATAATTTTTATCGCGTATTGTTTAAAATAAAAAACGAATTTAATAAAAATCAATAAAATAGGCATTTTATCACTGCTTCACAAATATTTGTGAATTATTATTACAATTTTTTTCCCGTGTACGCAAATTAATGAAGACATCTATATATCATATATCATAAATAATTCATAAAAACACGTCTATATATTTGATAGACGATATATTTGTTTGAGGTAAACAAGACGAACCTTCGAGGATGGTTATTAAATATTTGGTATTTTCAGAGCATTCATCCCAAGAGTGACCAGCAGCGCCAGCGGCTGGGTGAAAGCGTTAAAACTATCTTGTTGTTCCGAGCGCTCGATAAGGTGAGAACAAGTATTATTTTGCGTTAATAAAGCATTTGACATTTTATACATTTTATTAATGATTTTAGGAACAAATGTGCGATGTCTTGGATGCCATGTTTGAAAAAACGGTTAAACCTGGCGAATTCATTATTAAGCAGGGCGACGATGGTGATAACTTCTACGTAATTGAAAGGTTAGTATTTATTTTTATAGATAAATTGTTTTACTCAACTTGAACAATAGGGGGTGGTCTAAAATACTAACCTCAAAAACCTTTTATACAACGAAAACACATTATTTTACGAATATAAATTACATCATCTTTTTTTGACAGCATTTTTAACAGCTGTCCCTTGTCAACAAATTTTTTTTCTGTGAAATTCGTGTTCTCCGACCCCAAAAACCTTTATATACATCATCTATAGAATTTCATAATGTAACATAACAGCGATATAAATTTGCGAATCTCGCAGACATAGAATCCAATGAGAAAAATTACAACCGGTCCAGACTTGGCTCATGTCTGGTACCCAGAGTTCCAATACTGGATCTTCGTACTGGTGATTTTGTATATCAATATTGGACCAATTCTAAAACATGTCTAGAATGATAACACGGGGCCAATACTGATAAACAAACGGGTGAACATTGGTTTACAAACAATTCATTGCAGTCGAACTACTGATTTTGTAGACCACACATGTAGAAACTGTACTGGTCCAGTACTGGCCGCGGTCGTTGATCAGTACTTGTTATGGACCAAATAAATTTTTTTTATTTTATATTTTTTTATAATTAATGTTAATTAATGTTTATTATATACCATTATTATCGAAATATTTATTTATATAAATATTATTTATGATTTGATAATTAAAACTTTCGAATAAACACTACACATTATGTCGGGCCTGGGAATCTATCCTGCGACCTCGGGAATAAAAGTCGGCAACTTAGTCAGTTGCTCCATCCGTCCTACTCAAGGGAGATACATAAATGAAATAGACACCCATCCACATTACAATTGTTAGGCAGTACCAACCCAGTACTGGCGATTGGCGATAAGTAATTTTTCAGTACTGGATCGACTCCGACATTCGAGGATCGATTTATTTACAGATGCCATGACTCGTTTAAACAAAAATGATGTATTCGACCAGTACCGAAAGCCATCGGTTGCCGACGGTACATTCCCAGGCCTGGTGCAGTTGTAAAAAAAGTACTGGCGAACATTTCTTCGCGTACAACTTTAACAGCACTGGTATGATACTAATATCCCTCTGGCCCGGTGCTGATAACCAAAGTTTGGCAGCGGATACCAAAACAAGTCTGGGTTTTTGTACCGTACTAGCAATTTCCTATTGGGATGCCATGTTAAACTCCATTTAATTTTCAAATGCCGTGGGGCACGGGTTAAAACAATTTTTTTTTCGTTTTTTTGTGGAAAATATTATTTTTCTATAAGTACTTTTATTTTAGGGGGTGAACTTTTTTTCTGAAATTTTTTCCATTTTTTGGACCATCCTATTGAACAATCTTCATCAGTTTTTTTTAAACTTGTTGAATTTGGTTTCATTTGAGAGTCTACAAATTAAGAAAAGTGTTTGATTTATAGGGGCAAATACGAGGTTTACGTTAAAGATCAAAAAGGCAATCCAAGTTTGATCCACACTTATGACAACAGTGGTGCATTCGGCGAACTGGCACTCCTCTACAACATGCCGCGAGCTGCTTCTGTCAAGGCCATTACTCCAGGTACCCTCTGGGCCATGGACAGACAAACTTTTAGAAGAATCTTACTCAAATCTGCATATAAAAAACGCAAGATGTATGAGTCACTTATCGATAAAGTACCCATGCTTAAATGCCTCGAGGTAAGATAAAAATTATAACATTATGAGTTGCGAACATGTTTTTATGAGCTTATGTAGAAATATTTAGTTGAATCTACGTCAGTTGGACGTCGGTCAAATTCGTTCCAACGTTTCTTCCCAGCGTTCTATCAATGTTGGTTTAACGTCCGCATGTAACACCCTTCGACGTATGTTTACTACGTCTTCTTACGTCGTCATCTAGTGTTGGCACTACATCGTTTTCGAACTTTTGTTCACAACCTACTGACGCACGTCGAATTTATATTTGTAAACGACTTAGACCAACGTCTAAGTCACCAACCAACGAAGACAATCGACGATGGTCAAACTCATAAAAGATCCCTGGTAAAAAATGGAACTAAGACTGGGTTAGGGTCTGACCAGTTTACCTGATTTCACCATGTTGGGTCCTTTTCAGGTAAATATCCGGATGCAGGGTCACCGGATAAGGCGTATATCAGGCTTTTATGGGGCCCCTAGAAAGGTGTCTGATCTGGATGTGACGCTTTAAGACGGATCAGTCTTATTAAGGTTTCCAGACAAGGTTCACTACATGTCCGAATCGGTATTCTGAATCGGTAATGTCTCACATAAAAGCAAAATCTAAAAAGAAAACAATTTTTTTCTTAGGAGAAATTTTCTTAAGTCATAAGACCCTTATAACATTATAGATCTGATATACTGATTCAGAATACTGATTCGGACATGTACTGAACCTTGTCTGGAAACCTTAATAAGACTGATCCGTCTTAAAGCATCACATCCGGATCAGAGACCTTTCTAGGGACCTCATAAGAATCCGATATACGTCTTATCCAGTGATCCGGCATCCGGATATTGACTTAAACACGACCCACCATGGTTGCATCAGGCAAACTGGTCCGAGCCTTAATCCAGACCTATTTTCATTTTCTACCAGGTATGCTTCATCATTGTTGCATCGACCGTACCCAAGTAAATGAATTTACTAGATTTGCTTATAAAATTGGACATATTTCACCAGTATTATATTGATATTAAATACTATTTATTTCTCTAATTTATTATTTTAGTTTTTAAACAATTTTTTAATAATTGGATATTTTTCGTATTTGTTTTTATCTTCATCGAAAGCAATTTTTCTCAACAATAATCTTCTGAATAAATTACTAATAGTTATAGTTTTAATAGTAGTTAAAATTGAAAAGAAAAGATTTTCCGATGCGTTCAAAAATCATTAAATTGGGATCAAAATCGTTTTTCAAACCTTTTCGAACATATCTAGAATAACATTATCGCTAGTGGACTAACATATTAACGCGAACGGGCGTATTACGTTTAGGAAATGCGGCAAATCATTTGCCTTTGATCAATTCGCCTTTGATTAGGCGAATTGTTACAGTTTTATTCACACTCCAAAACGTCAAATGTCAAAGACGCGCGAATGTACACAAACTGCGGCCTGTCAAAAAATAAATTTTGACGCGTGAATTGGCCGCGGATTCGACTTCAGAGGCCCATGAATATTCTAAAAGATAGACTAGACTTTAACACTTTAGTTCTGGAAGCTTCTCCTTCTTGTTCAATATGGCTGCCTTTTATGCCCCTTTAAGACAGAACTAGGAAAAAAAGAGACAGCACTATGAAACGAACGAATGTAAACACATGGAATTGTCACGTGACCCACCATACATTCACAGATTGTTCGTTCCGGCGATCTGATTGGTTGAGCTCACATCCATGCTGATTCGTGCTGCTCCAGAATTAAAGTGTTAATATGGACTACTAAATTGTAGGGCGCGCTGCCTGTCAAACTGAACTGTCAAAAATAAACGATGATGCACGAAGTCACTTAACGGTCGACCCGCGGCCAATTTAAATGCTGTCATCAACTTTTTAACTGTGGACTAGATTGTCTAGCGCGCATTGTGCGCGCTCGAATATATTTCGTTCTTATCAAATGACTTGTCAAAAATGAATGATGATGACATCAGCCAAGGGTCGACCTATGATGTCCTTAATTTTGAATTGGGAATGGATAAATATGGATAGATTATAGAGTGTTTTCAAAATAAAATGTACAAACTAGATTAATAATTATCATGTTTTTCATTACGATCTCTTAATTACGACGGAAAATAGTAAAAATTACTGCTACATTTCTATTTGTGCAACTTTTGATTTAAAATTGGACGTTTGAAAAAAAGACAAACTTTTCAATAATGGATTTTCCATTATAATATAATAAAATTAAAAAGTTTATCAATGAAAATAATGAATAAAGTAGAAAATTTGCCATAAATTGCCATAATGATTTCAGGCATATGAGAGAATGAATTTGGCAGATGCACTTGTACCAAAACACTTTGAGGACGGTGAAAGAATAATCCATCAAGGCGACGTAGCCGATGGGATGTACTTCGTCGAGGATGGCGTTGTACGAATCACGATTGTTGGAGATAATGGTCGGGAAGTCGAGGTAAGAATGTTGCACTTGGTTGTTGTATTTATGAGTGCACTCCGACGGGCCCAGTTAAAAACAAATCCAGGTTAAGAGACAATATAACAATTGTTTTATTGTATTTATTGTTGTATTACCTGACCCCCACTCGTGTTTGTAACCAAAACTAACTTCAACCATATGATGATCAAGAAACGCGAAATATCCATACATGTGTCTCAGCTTTGTATATATGTTTACAAAACGCTTCTGTGACCAATCGCATACCCACACGGACAAAAATATATTTTCAAATATACTTGAAATACTTTCTGTATAAATTGAATATATAAACATTTATCTCGTATATATGTCATTTATATTTTGCATATAAAGTGATAAACCTTATATAAAATTCATATAATATGTAATATAAAGAAATATCAAAACTATAATAAAAATATAAAATCCTAATATATTTTGACTTTAATTTTTGTCCGTGTGTACTAGGCTTCAAGCGCGCGCTTCGCTTGCGCCTATTATTTCTTTTTATTTTCAAATAGTTAAACCGAGGAGAAACAACTCTCTTTACCGCGCCTTTTTTGATGGATTTTTGAATTTAGCCTTTTTAGCGTGACTACTGACTCGCAGAATTCATACACCAAGCGCGCGAAGGAGCACTTTATAGGTGGCCTCTCGACAGGCTTCGTAGATCTTCCCGCAACTCATTCGACTATTTACTATACTAAATAGAGTTTGCACAGACGCATTACGACTTATCTATGCTATGATCAAAGCCATTCGAATCAAATATCAAAGAGTATCTCTTGCACTGACTGTTTATTCAAGACATAGTATCTCGGTACGGGCTGCGCGTGAAGGACGCGTCAGATTAAAGGTCATGACACAGTGGCTGCATATGCCCGCGTGCGTGCCGTTGACGCTTGCGCGAGATATATTGACAGAATATATCTTGTCAATGTATCTCACGCACGCCTCTATGCTCGAAAAATGTTATCTGTGAAAACCACCAGGTAAAAACGCTACAATACTTCACGGCAGGTGGCGTTTGAGCAATTTTCAAACAGCGTTTCAATTATGCAATACAGTCAAGTTTACAACAACGCTCGTTAACAGTTCTGAACACAATGGCGCATGAAAAACTTCATTTGCTCACAAACATAGCTATCAGCCCTAATAGTAGAAATTTATCGGGCGTTAGTAAGGCGTATAATGCTGCGCCTCATAGTGGCCTTATATATATACATAGTGTAGTGCCTTATAGGGCGAGCTCGCCCTATAAGGCATTACACGCCCTACAAATGACTGATAAATTTTTACCAGGGAGAGGGCGCAAGGAAGTTGCATCCCGTGTTAAAATTTCCCGGAAATTCCGGAATTACAAACTTCTTTCAAAATTTTTACGAAATGTGACAAGGAAATTTCCTAAGTTTAAGCCTAATTTCTTAAAAGATTTGAACAGCCTTCAAAAATATTTCAATGATTACGTAAGTGATTACGTAAGTGCTCACGCTACCTTCTTTCCCACACATCTTTCGAGAAGTAGTAGGTGATATTCATCCATTTTCTCTACGCTCCATCACCTTGCCCACGGATCTCTGAATTCAACTGACAGATACAAATAGGATGCAAGGATTGCACACAGTCTGTTTACATGCCCCAGGTGTGCAATTGGGGCCCCTGACCTGCTCCGGACCCGACTCTTAAACAAGTTCAGTCGTACATTGAGCATTACACCATGTATTTTGAGGCGGGTTTCGATGAAACATTCACAACGGCCGGTGAGTTGTTGACAATTACGCGCACAAAGCTCTGTTTTAACTGGCCACTGATAACAAGGAGTTCACATGAGTGGGCTCTGGTGCCATCTTTCGTACATCGGTTCTTTATCTTTTGCACGCGAAAAAGACCAGCCTAAATCTCCATCGCGGCCAACAACATCTGGTGGAAACGTCACAGATTCGGACACTAAATTTCCAACATCTCAGTGCCTCTATTGCAAGAAATCTGTGAACCTAAATATAGCCCGGTGCCAGGCCTGTCAGAAAACTTACCACAGAAGTTAGTTAGTTAGTTAGCGTCAGAGTAAATAGGGCAATTGACGATCCACCTGTCACCCTCTGGTGTAGAGTTGTTTGGTGCTGCTCCGAACCGTTTATTCGACTAGAAGACGAGAAGACGAGTCTCGATTCCATCCAAGAGCTGCTTGCCACGAAATTTGGCAGGTTACCAAAGACCTTGAAAAGAAACTAGAAAGGGTTGAAAAGAATCTATCCGGTTGCCAAAAGACGGACTCAAAAAACATCAGGAAGGACATCAAGGCGCTGGACAAAAAGCTGGAAAACGCCCTTGAGGAACTCACCGAATGCAAGCCAAACCTCGCTGAGGTTAAAGCCAAGTGCGATGCCATTGAGACAAATCAAACTCCAGAGAGTTGAAGCCGACGTTGCTGATCTTAAAACCAGCCCACTTAACTTTTCTAGTGTATCCCACACCGTGACATCGATAAAGATGATATTCTTCACGTCATTCGAATTGGGAAGGCCAGAAACAACCAACCCCGCCCGCTTCGAATCGTTCCGAGCAGACCGGATGTCGCCCGCAAAATCCTCCACAATATAATAATCTCCTGAGGAGATAAAGGTCAGTGCAGACAACACGCTGGCCCAGCAGCAGGAACTGGCTACTCTTCGCGCTGAGCTCCGGAAAAAACATAAGGACAGCCCTGACTGGGTCTTATGACACTTCAATGGCGTCCCGAAAATTTTTCGGCGGTCGGGAAATGAACGAAGGCAACAGTAATTCCCCCTCCAGTTTAATAGCAGCTCATTTGATGAGCTGCTATTGAAGGTCCAGACAGTTGCACCTCACATCATCGTCACCGAGACTTGGCTGAATAAAAAAATTTCAGAAATATTCACATTTCTGGCTTCACCCCATATCGTCGAGACCGTGTTGGCAGCTCTCACGACAGTGTGATCATTTACACAAATCATCTGTATAATAATATCCCACCTAAGGCCAATCGTAGAACCAACCTTGAGCATTCGGACATTGGGGCCCTATGTCCCCACTTCGATCATGTGGTTATTACCATATCCACACAGGCGGAAGCTTTAATCCGCACATCTATACAACGGCTAGATGGACGCCCCTGTTATCACAAAACGGACTATGAAGCAATCAAACACTCCTTGACAACTCAACGACAAAACCTTAGCCACACCTCCCCTGCTCTACATTCCACACAGAATCTCGAATCTCACTTTCACTGCCTTTCCAAAACGCTTCTCTAATTGCACACACCTCTCAGTACTCCCCCGCTCGACCCCACCAAACCCTGGATAAAACCACCGGATTTGATAGTGACTACCACTCCTACAGATCCATTGTAAATCACCTCACGCGGTATATCAGAGACCTTGGATTCCTCAACGTCTACACGGAAAAACCTCCTCATCTCGAACAGACACCTCCACTTCGTGGTGGAATTGGAGCTACCTTAGACGACGTCTAATTCTCTGTCGTTGAGGTTGGTCAAGTCCTGTGCAGCTTGAACTCCAATTCTACCCCTGGACCTGATGGAATTCCCGCTGCATACCTCAAAGCCTGTGTGACGTAAATTGCACCACCTCTACTCGACCTTTCGCATCATCTCTCGCCGCCGGAACACTTCCAGCAGCATGGAAGGAAGCCCTCGTCATGCCCATCTTTAAAAAGGGGAATAAGATTGTCCCTCTTAACTATCGGCCAATTAGCCTTACCAGCTCAGTGATCAAGGTGATGGAGTGCATTGTCATGCGGAGGTTGTTAGATTTCGTTGTTGAGAAAAATCTAGTTCCGGTCCAACAACACGAAACGAGGGCCAGACTTGATTTGCGGTCTTAAGCCTAAATTAGGGTTACCCTAATTCGGCCCTAGTCTACACCAAATATGGTTACCATTTTTGAAATCAGTAATTTTCAAACATGGTAACCCAATGAGGACCCGACGTAGTCCTCGTAAATAAGGTCTACGTTAGATGTAACGTTAGTATGGCCCGACGTGGTTTCAGTGTTTGGACTTAGAAAAATTCTTTGACTTTGACAAAAAATGTGCTTAAAATAAAACTTCAGACCGGGCGTTCATGAAATTACCATGCCACAACCACATCAGGAAATCGTATTAGGCCCACACCAGGCCCTGGTCGGGTGATATTGGTTTACCAGCCGAGAGCCATCTCCAAATCGAGCGTTACATTCTGTCGTGGGCCAAACAAGAAGCCCACACGTGGCCCGCATTTTTGGTATGATTGCCTCCACAGGGCCATGCGTAAGCCGACTTACAATTTCTACTAGGGGCTGTTAGCTCCTGGACTAAGGCACTGGATGATGGTCACTTCATGGACATCATCTACCTGGATTTTTCCAAGCCTTTTGACAAGGTTCCTTTTGACAGGACCTTCCGGGTGAGAATTGGAGACTAACTCTCCTCACAGAGACCAGTTCGCGGTGGAGTTCCTCAAGGATCGGTATTGGGCCCCCTCCTCTTTATCCTGTACACTCGTGACCTTGGAAACGATCTACTCTCAGGATGAAATTTCTTCGCTGACGATACTCTTGGCAAACCCTCACAACTTCCCACATACAGCTCCAGAAGGATCTCGGCACGGTTCTACAATGGTCCAAGGACTGGCTTATCCTACTAATTGAGGCAAAGTGTAATGTCCTGCACTTGGGCAAGAGGAACCCACGTTTAGAATATTATCTTGGCGACACAAGGGTAGAACCAACTAGCATCCACTCCGACCTGGTGTTGTTATCACCGAGAACCTGAAGTGGGATCTACAAGTGCTAGCGGTTACAAAGAAGGCGGACTGTTCTTCCTACCTAATTTCTAAGGCTTTTTCGACGATAAACGGTGACCTTCTAAAGTCGATCCTTGTCACGTAAATCTGACCGATTCAGGAGTACGCGAGTGCCGTATGGTCTCCGTACTACAAAAAAATGTTCAACAACTTGAAAGGCCACAGAGACGATTCACCAAACGTCTGAAAATCTACGGCACCTTGATTATGAAAGCCGGTGCGCGACTCTCAAAATTCAAACCTTGGAAGAAAGAAGGCTGCATAAGGAGGAGAGAACCAGGAGCAACTTCCTGCCCAATGGAGTAGTACACACCTGGAATCAAGGTCCGTCAAGTGAGCACCCCCACCACATTGAAATCGAATAAAAATAGTGGCATCATTTTAGACCCATTTAAGACGATTAAAGACCGTTAAAAATAAATGTTGGACCCATTTCTGGGGCCCGTGAGAGCAAAATCATTAGTGGGGATGCCAGCTTGACTAATTAAAGACCACCCGAATAACGTTATAAAACTTTATGTCTCTTTGTTTGTTATAGACAATTGTAATTTGTTACTGAGAAATATAAACAATTTATTCAAAAAAACTTATTTCACTTGCATAATTTTAGACTAATTAAAGACCACCCGAATAACGTTGTAGAAGTTTGTGTCTTCTTTTTTTGTTATAAACAATTGGAATTTGTTACTGAGAAATATAAACAATTCATTAAAAGAAAACTTATTTCACTCGCATAATTTTAGACCAATTAAAGACCACCCGAATAACGTTATAAGACTTGATGTCTTTTTTTATATAAACAATTGCAATTTAACACTGGAAATTATAAACAATTTATCTCAAAAAATTCATTTTCACTCGCATAATTTTAGACTAATTGAAGACCACCCGAATAACGTTATAAAACTTTATGTCTCTTTTTTTTATAGACAATTGGTATTTGTTACTGAAAATTATAAACAATTTATTCAAAAATAATTATTTTCGCTTACATAATTTTAGACTAATTAAGGACCACCCGAATAACGCTATAAAACAATTGTTGTTTTTTTTTGTTGTAAAAAATTAAAAATTGTTATTAACAGTTATAACAATTTGTTAAAAAGATGTATTATTACTTTAATAATTTTAGACCATTTAAAGACTACTCAAATATGAAATAAGTAGAAGAATATATCAGAGGAGCTATTTTTTCTTAGTCAGTGTTCTAAGAAGGGTGGTTTGGGGATGGTTTTGGGGTGGTTCTGTATACCCTATCTTGTAGTGTTTAATTAGTCTAAAATTGTTGTGTAGTTTAAATTAATTTTAAATCAAATTTGATAGGGTGGGGGTGCTAGCATAACGTCAAGCTGGCACCCCCACTAATGATTTCTATTTCTCTTCTTTTTTCTTTTTCAAATCACCTCTGTACTCTTTATACATTTTTTCACAGCAATTACTTCGGAACATCTGATTTGTTCAAATAGTCCACGTGACACAAATGCGATTTTTTGATTAGTACATAACCAAAATGCAGGGCCGTAGCGAGCAGAATGCTGCGATTATCAAATGATTAAACTTGGTTTTGTGTGTCATCATGAAAATTTTTTCCATCTTTATTGTCGATACTACCCGGCGATACACGCGTTACCTTTTCGAGTCGTTTCATCCCCTTTCCTGTCAAACGTACATAATTAGTTGTATACATGCCCAAAATGCGTACGATCATTAAATGGTTAAATTCCTTTTACATACTCGCTTTGAAATCCAATGCTCTCCACACTAAACTTTCATTATCTTTTTTACTTGAAACGTTAATTTTGCTAGGTAAACCAAATCCCTGCCGGTGGCTACGTGGGCGAATTGGCTCTCGTCACGCATAGGGTTCGCGCCGCATCCGCTTACGCCGTCGGAAACGTCAAGCTGGCTTGTTAGTATAACATTTAATCTTATAAAATATATTCAACTTTGAAATCAAAATCTATTTTCTGAATCTGGCAAGTTCAAAAAAAGTTCGACTTGTTTGAGATTAATTTTATTCAGAGCTTAGACCATCTTTTATCAGATTAATACACATATCAAGAATTGCACGACCGATTATTCATGTATTACTGGATAATTTCTTTTAATTTTCAACATCAAATAAGAAATTGATGCTAATTTTATTTTGTCCTTTTCAGTCTTGGACGTTGAGGCATTCGAACGTTTGCTGGGTCCTTGCATGCAGCTGATGAAACGCAATATTGACGATTACGAAGACCAGCTAATAAGAATTTTTGGTAGCAAAACCGAAATCTCTGACATTCGATGAACTTGTATACGCGTCGATTTAGGCGCTGTATCGCATACTGCGACGACAGTACAGTGACAGAATAGACATGAATACACTCCATCTTGAGCCATATGCATGTTCTTTTTAAGTATTGACATTGTTGAACAATCATCCGGCTCACGTTAGTCGTCATTCATTGGAAGCTGTTGCAGTTGAATACCTTACTGCAAATTACACCATCGTAGTTATTAACTATCACACGCAGCACACACCATACAAAATAAAAAGAGAAAAATGAAAGGAAAACTAAGTAATAATTATCAAAGACTGTATTAGATTCGAAAGTATTACACTTTTATTATATGAGAAGTCGGCACATTTTGTTCTATTTTTTATTCACAATTCTTAAATTAATTAAATCATAGGCAAACATTTAAACAGATCATTATTTATTCACGCGTTAGGGCATTCTGAGTCTCGTTTAAGAAAATGATGTTTACTTATTAAAGCGAAACATGTGTATTACTTACAATTCACCAATTTTCCTCAATGTATCATCGTTGCTGACAAACTCTAATGTCAACAAAATATAACAGTAAAAACATCAGCTATAAGATTATTGGATTGTATGTTAACTATGCAATTCTATAGAATTTGCTTATATTGAGGAGACCGTTTAAATCAAAAATGGTCAACAATCGAATTTTTTATTCAATATTTTGATACTGAAAATATGTTCTTCTATGTAGTGTAATTGATTTTTTGTCAAATGTTTACGATTAAATTTTCAAAAAACTATCAGTGGCGAACAGTTTGTCTAGACAATATATTTATAAATAAATTGGAAAAAGTTTAGCCAAGAAAAATTAAATATCATCTTGAAAAGCATCATTTCAAGCCATTTTCATGCTTTTTTCAAAAAATTATGAAAATCACCAAAACCATAAATAAAAGATGATAATTTTGTCTAGCAAATTTGTTCTTCATTAGATTACAAAAATTTTGCAGCAATTGAATCACAATGAGATTTGGTTTCTTACCCAAGTAAAAATTTTGATTGAACTGAATTGTAGACCCGACCCGACCCGGAGGGGCGATCAGAAAAACGTACTCTTCATAAACTAGATCAGGCCCAGGCAGAATTTCTACATTATAGCCATAATAAAATTACATTTAACTTGCATTTCTATCAAACTTCTCAAGGGAGTAGTCTTCTGTGTCAGTTGGTTAAATCAGTCTATTTAAAAAATATTTTTTTACTATTCTTAAAGGTCTTTCGTCAATGGAAATTTTTCTACTAAATAATATGCACTTTGTACTTGTAGACCAAATTTATTTCTCGTAAAAATTAATATTTCATTGAATAATATATAATAAAATCACATGCGCGATGAATGTGTGCTCATGGCGGCACTGATTCCGGCTGCCAGCTCCACTTAAAATCAATTAATTTGATACAACATGTTTAATAGTAAATAATAACAGCTATAGACGTGTAAAATTTAACAATTTTTAACAAAATGGCAGAAACTAGAACTAAAATGGCGTAAAAAACACGTTTTTCCTACCATTTCTCAACAATAAAAACCGCAATTGTGCATGAAAACTGTTGTTTTTCACACTGACTATAGTATGAAGAATAGATGATTACAATATCAAATTGATTGGTTCATCGGTTTCAGAGATATGAGTGCCGTCGTGAATAAAAAATACATTTCGAGGAAACTGCAATAAAATTTTTGGTTACAGATTCACCCTTTTAATCCGACAAGTTGAAAAAAATGAGAATATAATGGTTTTTAGGGTGCTAAATACAAATATGAAATTGAATTTTGACATTAAAAATGGCGAATCCAACTTGGCGAATCAAAAAATGTCACAATTTTTTATGAGAATAAAAATTCATATGTCGATGTTGTTTTAAACGCCGTTAAATTTTTGATGGATTTTGAATTTCAACTTGCAAATTTGGATTTATAATATTCAAAGTATAAACTTTCGAAGTATATAATAAAAAAATCCGATTTTTTGAAAACTTTACAGTAGACTACCCTCTTAAAGTTCAAGAATTACTAATTTGCCAATTTTTTTCTTTATATCAAGGCCACATCAAATCCAAACGTTACATTCAGTATAAGTCTGGCCAGGGTACCCGGTTAGGTCTATATTGGGCTTTGAACTGGAAACTGATTTCTTAAACTTTAAAAACTGAATCAGTTCTTCATGGATCCTCCCGATCAGGGCCATATTAGCAGTCATTGACGTTATTATAAAATTTCTACTAGGGTAACTTTTTAAAATACCTTAAATTTTGTTTTATTAACGCAAACTTTGTTTGTTATTAAAATTTCTTCAAGCTATGCTTGAATTTCGACATGAATATGTGTATTGGCTGGGGGCCGAAATTTTGTGCACTATAAATTCTGTGCGTTACGGATGCTGTACGTGACGCCGGGGGGAGCACCCTTCCTCTCATAGTGCTTTATGATAACGCCTCCCAACGAGACATATTTCGACATATATCCATATTTTCATTTACTTCTGTATAGCGAAAGTCATTTAACGTTTTTTCCATTAACCCTTTATAAGGTTTAGACACTTTTTGTGGGATTCTTTTTTCTTTTTTATTATTCATTATAAGCTAATGGCAAACAAGAATTTATTGCAATTAATTTATAAATACCATAGAAAATTATAGACGGTCTCCTTAAATTAATGAAGGTGTCGAACACGCTTGTTTGAAAAGAACAAGCATGTCTCATATTCGAGCTTGAAATTGAATTTGAAAACTAGTTTTTTAACTTGACTATATGTAAATTGTCAATGATATAAAAATTATAATCTCTGTTATGTCTTAATAATTTCGCTATGTCAATCAGTTGAAATACTGAATCTACAATCTACTGAGTCCTTGTTGATTTCAGACTGGCAGGAACTGCTAAAAATGACGGATTCGTCAGGGTTCTGATTGCGAATTATATTATCGCTAATTATACAGCCGAACACTGTTATCCGTGTCTGTTCGTTAACCACATAAAATTCGTTCGTTGGCAAAACAATCATGCGGTTGAAGAACGATTATTATAACTTTAAAAAATAGTGCAATTATATACACTAAAAAAATATAAACAAGTGACTAGTTTCACTGACACGACTGATTTGTTTATCGAAAAATCTTAAGAGTATTTTTTTTTTTTTTTTTTTGGCGCGCCAAAAGTGTCACTCGTTCTCGGCAAAAGAGTAGGTGGCATACACTCTTTTTTTTGCAAAACAGAAGAATGAGTGGTCATCATCATTTATCGAAAAAAATTTATCTTAAAATTTTTCGATAAATGACTAATCATGTCAGACAAACGAGTCAGTCGTTTATACTTTTCTCTGAGTATATATGCCGGGAAAAAAGAATCCAGGTCTGATCAGACTTGAGAATGGACCTAATGCAATAAAATTCTGTCTGGTCATTAAATTCAGATATGAATCAGATAAAATTTTATAAAATTTGGCATATTTTGACTTAACCAGGACTATTTCCAGGTCAGATTAGACCTGGACTTTTTTTCCCGAGATATATAAATATATATAGTGAATAAAGTATAGTGAATAAATATTTATTGTTAATCATCGTATACTCCGATTGGCCCTGATAGATTAGGCACATTAAATATAAGAACTTTGAAGCGTAACAGGTTTTCAGTTTTTCGCACATCATATGAGTTTTGAGAAAGTGCATTGTCATAACTTATCTCTCGTCAGTCAAACAATAATCTATAATTTTATATGAAAAATTTGCCCTATAAAATCGGATTCAAGTACAGTCTAACAGGATATCTCAATAACGGTGCATATTTTTTGTTACACAGCTGTCTCTGGCTATTTTCAAAAGGTTCTAGTGTAATTTATAATTCGATCCTAGTGAAGATGAAATTAATTTTGTTATTGTTTCAAACATGTTTTATTTTAAATATAGTTTGAAACAAATTTTTGTTTTTGTGATTTGACAGTAATTCAATTGTTTTGTTATGAACCATCTGTCAATTTATCGGAGTTAAAATCAATTGTTTAACAATTGAAAGAGCATGATTTTATCATAGATAGAAATTTCGCTTCGTTCAGCACACTATTTGCATTCGTGTTTCAACGTAGTTATACATGGTTATTTCATTGCAAACACAAATTTAGATCTCAAAAGTTCGACGAACACGCATTTCCGGCTAAAGATTGTTCAAATAACAACATATCTTCCATCTTTATGGGTAGAAACGATAACGTTCATAACATTAATTTTGTATTGTAAACGGTTGTATTTATTTGTAATATAAGCACTATCACGCGTTTGTTCACCGGATTAACGTGTTTGACGAACCATTGTCAATTTACAAAACGAGAACGTTTTTCACTTTTGTATACTGATTGCGTACTCTTCAATGAATCGAAAAACGTTACGTCAGACTACACGCTTTTTATTCTTGAGCAAGGTATGCTCAAACATCTTTATTGACATTGTTTCAAAATTGATTAAAATTCAGATTTATGTAGCCAAAAGTGAAATTGCGATCTTTTAATTTCATAAAATTGAATAATTATTCGCTAGTCATTTTGAATGGTGTAGTATTGAACCATTGAATGAATAGTTTGTTGACAATTAATGGATTTGTTTCATTAAATATTGATAATATTCATCACTACATCATATATTCATGAAACATAATTTTTTTCATAAATGCAACCTTGGAGTCTTTTGAATGAGAATAACAGTAAAAGAGTAATAACTGGGCAATAACCGCACATAATTGTGTGTGCCATTTTGATTACGCGAGTAATGCAAAAAGTTTCAGTGCCCTGTTTAACAAAGCAATGCAGCGTCTCCCCTTATATTGAGTTCGTAAAAAAATTAACGGTATTTAGTGAAGGCACTTTTAATTCTATGAATTAAAGTAGAATTAACCGGCGTAGACAGCGAAGAGAGATACTCCGGAATAATCGTGATTTTTTAAAAAACTTTTTTTGGGTTCATTCGAGTTCATTACTTAATGAACTCGAACATCAAATAAAATTTACAAAAAATTTACAAAACAAAAAAAATCAACTTGTTAAGGAAAAGATTCAAGTGTCTCATTTTATCCCATGTGCCACTCTTAATCAGGCTGATTCTAAATTATATAAAAAATTTCTCAAATTCTTATATTAAATGAATTCAAATTTTGATTTGTTATTCTTTTAATCTATTGTTAATGTCCAATCTCAATTATTGGTTTAAATTAAAAAATGGTTGCGTTCCAAATATGTAATTGTCATTTCAATATATAAAAATATAGTATATCTCGATTGGTCTGTACACTGGTGTACGTATATGAGTACATAATTTCATTTCTTTATTATTTATAAAAATATGGGAAAAATCACAATATATACACATATTAAATTATATACATCAATAATAAAGTACTAAAAATGTATTGATTATTATCGGAGCTTTAGTTTTCAACTAAACATTGCTTGTGACATATTTATAAGAAACCATTGTGCTGGCACAGGTGGTATGAATGAGCAAGCGTGCTTGTACGTTTTTTGAACGAGCAATCTTCTATAACTGATATATTAGTGGCGCACAAAAGGAGTCAAGTGACAGGCGCACTAGTCTCGCACAAAATTTCGTATTTAATAAGATGCGTTTCCCGATTCACTTTTGTTAGTACATATCACTTACGGAAAAATACTATTGAAGGCTATAGTGACTACAGAAATTTCTGTGGTTTTGTCCAATTTATACGACAAAAAATACTGTAGTTATATGTAGTAACTATAAACGTTTTTAGTACTTTTCCGTAAAGGTATAGTTACCAATAGTTTGGCGTTTTAACATCATACTACCGTTATGGTGCAAAATGTGACAAACGCGCATAATCATTTTATATTGTGTATTTTAAACATTTGCATTTGATCATACATTTGATGATCTGTTGACGACAAGACCAAGAAAATATAGTCAATACGCAAGAAGCTATAGCTGAGACATGCAAATTGTAAGACATATCTTTCGCTGAATATCGACAATAAATATCAAAATTCGTCACAAAGTGCATGGAATTTCATAATCCTGTTTCGTTGTATTTTAAATTTTTCAAATATTAATAAAAATCATCATAAAATAACATAAACGCTAATCTTGTGGAACCCATAGTTTCTTAAGGGCCCTAAATTATATTATTTATGCTACTTAGTTTTATAAAATTATAGCTATGTGACAAGGATATCTTGGTCTTGTTATGATTTATTTCTAAGTTTTGGCTGTACGACGTTTAAGTATGCTAACTATTTAAAAAAAGCGAAGCAAAATAAGAAACAAAAATATATCTAGAGTATACAATTCTTACTAGTACTAGTATGTAGAATCCTGTAGTTGCATCTCTCTCTCTCTCGATGTCTCGATGGAGATGGCATTCAATTGTCATTATATATGTGCTATTCAATGCGAAAATGTTAATTATCGAACTCTGGTAGATCGATGATTATGAATATTATAATAAATAATATAGATGTATGTATATTCAACCAATTTTCCATTAATCATTTTTTTCACATCCGTTCGTACTGCATACAGTTATTTAATTGCAATTTTGTATTGATTTGATATTCGAATCAGATAATATATACAAGTGGTGATGGCAGTACAGTATGAAATTGATTAACATGTATCGTTTTTTTAAAAATCATCCTCTGATTTTACACTCGATTTTCATTTAAACAATGTTCGGGCTACAAAAAAATAGATTGGTGTATCATATGCATAAGTATATTGGAAAAGAAAATTGTCACGAGGAATCGAAAACGCATTTAATTATCTCGTCCTTCATATCCTCATGCTTTGTTCTTGTCTGTATATAACCATTTGATGTCGCATGTAACAGGATTATAAATAAAATCACGCGAAACCGGTAACGAAACTCGTTTTCAGCTGGTCTGATCGAGTATCGCCATATCGCATTTCTCATGCGAAGAAGTTTATCTCAAATATTAAGTCTTATTTGTTCATAAATGGTCCATATGTAGACAGAACCAGTGCGCCTGATATTCGTAATTCTCATTTATGTTACACCGATTCTGGCTGTACTGACGGCGAATGAGCACCCATTAGAATGGAAATCAGATCGTAGACAATCGTACTTCTCACATGTATACTTCCGTGCTCATATCCCGGACAAAGATTGTAATAACATATTATTCATTGCTAAAGTATTACAAATACATACAAAAATATTAATGGGTGTATTATTATGATTATTATTATGATTAGTGCTATTATTGTTATAATTATTATTATTATCGGGTTTACTAACTTATAATTTGATTCAGCCTCGTGTTGTGACGATGAGTTAGGAGTAAGAACGATTTTGTGCGCAATGTTTTTTGGAACTTTAAAAACTCAAAATACTTTGAGTGATACAAAGAGTGGAATTTTTATTAGAGTTCATCAGATTCTAGAGTCGCATTATCGATACAATGGGTTGCATCAAAATGCCCGATTTGACAATCATCTCAATTTGCGCGCAAGGATCATTCAACGCGCTGGCATGTTGTATGTGCACGCAATCGTACACTCTGATCGATTCGAATCGCTCAAAGAAGCTTATTTTTTGTTTTTCGATATTAAAATCACAAGGGACCCTCTAATAATACAAACTTAGTGAAAAAATTGCGTTTTACGTTCATAATAATTCGAATCATGTAACTTTCGTGTACCGTAATGTAAACGGAATAAAACAAGAATGTAAGTCCCGCAAAGAAAAAGTCAGTTGCGTTTTCTTTTTTCTCTCCTGCACAAAAATCCTGTGAATGTAGCTAATCCCATGTATGATAATTAAGGGTTGCGGTAGCGACCCGTACAGTCTAGAGTCTGGTCGTCTAGAGACTTGGGCAACCAGGCCAGATTCGACGCGTGAGTGACGTATCTCGGTTGCATGCAATCATATTGACAAGGAAAATAATAACAAGGAAAACAAAAAGCCGGCAAAGCGAAAGGACAACAAGTCCAAGGAAAGCGATGATAAGAAAAAACAAAAAAGGGAGAAGAAGAAGGACGAGTGACAGAAGGCGAATGGCGACGTTACGCCTCCAGCTCCAAAGAAGGTTCCACACTCTATCCAGGATGCGATGGACTATGTAAGAAAAATTTTTGTCCATTCAACTGAAAAAAAGAAACAAATTTCAAAAATTTTATTTTCTAATTTCTAATTTATTTCAGATCAATCCTAACGAAATTGAGAAACTCCTCACAACCGAGCAGTTCCGTTTTCCGCTGGCTCCCTTGATCTGGCTGAAGGACCTCGTGGCATTCTTGAATTCGAGAACGAGGATAAGATCTTCAGCAAGATCTTCAATAATCCTGATATGGAGATACAAAACTTTCATTGAGCGGTTACCAGATTCATTTGATAAATTTGTCAGTCCTGGAGGCGAAGAAATAAGTGTACGACATCCATCGATGAGTGTATGAGATTCATCTTTCTTTTTTCTTTTTTTATATATTAACAATATTTCGCTTTATAATACAATTTATAACATTATAACTTACAACAACTCTATTACAATTACGTATATATATTACAATTGCATAATTTTGGCCTTAGTATCTTGTCCAATACCCTTTTTGGTTTATAATTTCGCTGAGTCTGTTCGGAACAGATTCCACGAGACGGCGCGCCAGTTGCGGGTCCAAATTGAGCCAAGTTTCATTGACGAATCCCTGCAAGTCCTGGACGTTCCTAATTTTCCCACTGATCCATTCTTTCTGCATAATCCCCCATGCGTTTTCGATGACATTTACATCAGGGGATTTTGCAGGCATTTTTATAAGCTCTATCCTCGGATGTTGTTCGAACCAAGTTTTAACAATGCTCGCGGTATGCACACTCGAATTATCCTGCAAAACTTTAACACGGACACTTGGATCCGGAAACGTCCGCACAATCCGAGGATAGAGAACCGAGTCCAGGATTTGCAGGTAGTCCTCTGCATTCATGTTTGGCGGAACTTGGACCAAATCGTGGAAACCGTGGCTCGACATGCTTCCCCAGTATGCTAAATCGATTCTACCACCATGACGACTTTGGACAACATACTGGGGATTCAGTCGATTCTGTTCCCTCGGTCTCCAGACCAACTGGCGGCTGTCCTGGTTAGTCGAAAAAACTTTTTCGTCTAGCCAAAATACGTTTTCCCAATAATTGAACCCGTGGTGAACATTTTCTTCGGCGAAGCGTAGTCGATCCTTCACGTGACGCTCCGTAAGCGCTTCCTTTTTTGCAGGGCGTCGAGAACGGAAAGAAGACTGGAAGAAGAAATAATAAATCAAACGATGATAAATAATATCATTAAAATATAGTTCATTAACCCACAGGGACAAAAATATACGTACAAATATATGTCGAATTTATATTTATTATATAAATAATGTATATTTTTTCGATAAAATTGATATTTATTTTATATTTAATTGATATAAGATATTACCGCTTTATAAATAATTTATAAATGACATATATGTAGAATATATACGAATATATTTTAAGTTTATAAAATATATGTAAAATATATTTTCAACTATATTTTTGTCCGTGTGGGAAAGTAAAAAAAATATATACACTCTGAAAAAAAATATTACACTATCATCAAGTATATAATATACTTGTGAAAATCTACTTAAATTAAGTATATTTCACTTGAATGAAGTTTATTTTTACTTTTGCCAACTCGGGAATGAAGAATATATATTCTTAAATGTATGTGAGGATATTTACTTCTTAATTCAAGTTAAATATACTTGATTCAAGGTAGCATTTTTTTCAGTGTAACAATATTACCTGACGTAGAATATTTTGCACAGTCCGGCTGGTGACATCAAGCTTTAACTCTTGTACTATTTTCTTGGAGCTGATGAAAGGGTTCTTGGTGACAGCTTCAATAATTCTCTCATTTGTCTCATCGGATAATTTCCTCGGACGACGATTTTGTGCTCGGTGATCGGCTAATCCGATCATACCCTGTTCTTCATACTTCCGGATCCACGAACGGACAGTTTTTATATTAAAATGCAAAATCCGAGCAATTTCCATCGGGGAGTGTCCCGCTTTGTGTAGCCCGATGATGCTACCCCGTTCGGCTTGCGATTTATTCGCAAACATAGTTTTTTTATGCCAGTCTTAATTACTTGCAAAATGAGTTGAATTGTTTATTTTTGGTTATAATAAAAGGCGATGTTTTTTTGTTTATCATGTTTTATTCGCCAATTTCAAATACAAATATATAAATAAATATTAATATATAAATATAAATTATTGCACAGTGTTTTAAATAGGATATAAAAAAGTGTTAATAATTTTTTTTAATGTAATTTCATTGAAACAATGTGCAATAAATCTAAATTGTTTTTGAATTGTAAATAATTGTAAATAAAATGTATAAAAATAATTGTGAATATAAAATTGTATATAAATTGTAAATGAAATATATTTGCAGTGAATTGTGAATAAATCATTTTTTAAATGTAATTTTACATTAATGTTGGGTGGAAGGCTGATTGCAATAAATGTTTGAACACTTTTATTCATATTTATACTAACATTTATATATATATATATTCATTTAATTTACAAAATACATAAAATCTTCTGTTATGACCCAATATGATCCAAGTAAACCCATACAATTCACACAAGCTGCATTGTAGAAAAGGCAAAATCCGAAAAAATCGCCTAAGGAGGCCAAAATTACAGCAGCGTGAATTATCGTCTGCAAGCAAGGGAAAAAACATTATTTTCAACATTCTTTTGGTTCTGTTTCAATTAGAATATTCAATGAAGTTGTACCCAAGAGTTAGCTAAGATGAGTGCATGAGCTAACATAACAATTATGCAAGCTGACATAATCGTTGCTCCGAATTCCCATATGGCAAAATCCGAATCGTAGTAAGCCTAAAAACATAATCAGAGCTTTGATTTACGAGACCTTTCAATCCTTCTGCAACAATTATTTTTGTCAAATTGTACGAAAAAAATGTGTTGCTAAAACAGCAAAAATCATATAAAACAGAACGGAAGAAAAATATATTTATATAAAAAATATACTAACAGCTGTCGTATTTTTGGTTGCCCAAAAATAGTGAGGCTGGTAAACCAAAGGAAGACGTCCTCTTTCATAAAGCTTTGGTGTTTCGAGAAGAATACTGGCTGGTGCTGTACTATCATAAATGCCAAGTGCAAAAGGTGGCAGTGACGTGAAAAATAAATTATAAAGCATCAAGTATATCTTGTCAAACATTACTACTCCAGAAAATCGGCAATAAAACTGTAAGAAAAGAAATTTTAATAAAGTAAAACAATAACGGTCTGAACGATGTTTTTTTCACAACTGTTTCTAAACAGGCTTTAATGAAATATTTCTCGTACCTGATACAAAAACGTTAGGAAGACAAAATTGGCCGTTATTGTAAAAATAACACAAAATCATTTCGAAAAGTCGGTCGTAGCACCAGTGGCCGTGATGTAGCAACAGCGGAAGAAGCATAGAAAACTTTCCTATGATAAAGTCGGATGCCATCACTGCTTGTGTACCTGCGCGTCCTGTCACCCCGACGCCCACGTTTGCCGTTCGAATCATGCTTACGTCGTTTGCCCCGTCTCCGATTGCCAAAGTTCTCATTTTCAGTTTTTCTTTCACATCTCTTACTGTGTAGGCCTACAAATGAATGTTTCAAATTGATACATAAATATACAACTATCATATGAGTAATTATAATACGATAAATTGTGCTCACTTTCTGGAGAGGTGTTGCTCGGCATGCTAAAATGCTGCAGCAAATTCTCGTGAGCTCCAAAATCGGAGCTGTTAGGCCGGACTTGGGATCAAGTATAAAAGTTAACGTCTTTCCGTTGACGATCAGAGCTCGCTGTTTCTTGTAAAGGACATCTCGATCGTTTGACTGATCATGATTGCCGGAGACGGAAGGGCCACAATCGATCAACAAGTCAATGGAGTTGGACGTAACCACGTGATTGTACTCGGGCTGTTCTTGGTTGCTCGTGTTCAAGATGTTTTCGCGCTGAATGGTTTCCAAATGATTATGAATGAGCGTTTCAGCCACAGGCTTGGATTTCGCTTGTAGGTTCAGCAGTTGCATCGAAGGTGAAAATAATCCGGATGCGAAGGCTATGTTGACAGCGGTTTCCGGTGTATCGCCTAAGCAAACTATTACAAATAATATTGGCCAGTGTTTGAAATCAAGATTCCAGATTATTAATAGCTTGTTGATTTGACGAGATCTATTTTAAATGAGCTCAATCGATGGTTCGCGATCAAATATAATGTTATTAAACTTTGCTTGTGAAATAGCGTTTGATTACACATCAGTCAATTGTAATCAAACATATAACAATCAGAATTCAAGTTTTTGTTTTATTTTATTTACACTGAAACAAAGATTTCTCTTCTAAATGAGCACCTGTTAAAATCCAGATGACAATTCCCGCGGAAACAAGGCCACTCATCGCCTTGGGTACTCCAACTTGTAACTTATCCTGGATGTCAGTCGCGCCGAGTAGAGTCAAATGTTTTTCCAAGCTCGCGTAAGAGTCTTGAATGCGTCGCTCCCTATTATCGGTCACCGCTTCGGCTTATTCGAGCTTCATCCGCTACGTCTCGAATTCCTGCATGCCGATGGTGCGCTGCGCCATGCGCCATGAGAAGGCATGATTGTCGTGCCGCACCTTTGCTGTACAAAATAATTTTGTCGGAAATTGGATGTCAGACTATCACCGAAATGCATTTTCGGTTCGCATCGAAAGGTAAAACCTAAAATTATAATGTTATGTTTGAAATTGAGAACAATCTGATTAATTAATTTTATGTCAACAGCATAGTTCAATACACAATTGATACTTACTTTTAGTACTTCAAAAGTTACGGTCTTTTTGTTTGGTATTAAAACAATGGCACTTTTCGGTGTACGTTTGATAAGACTGACGTTGTAAATTTTAGCTGCTTTAACGGAGTCAATTCGTCAGGGCTCTCGGCTTCAAAGATTGGGTCGCCATTCTCGGTGCGCGATCGAGTTCCGGCTTCCACGCTTGATTATTCGTCTTATACTCGTTTATTGTAGAAACCAAATGGAGAACGTTTTTTATAACAAGCAAAGAATAATAATTTACAATTTTATTAGGACAGCGAATTTACATGAAAGTACATAGATAAATTCAAACGTACTTGATAAAGCTTTCCGATGTAGTTATTTTTTCAACAACAACGCTGGCACTCATAATGTTTTGGTGCGGGTGTGCATTCACTATAACCGTATTACAAATAGCCAACGAAATTAGACATTCTTGCAGACGGTGTCTGTAGGAACATATCAACAGATCTTCCTTCAATCTCGAACAGGGAACCAACTTCTCGCCCTCCCCCAAGTGTTCGTAATGCTGATCCTCGACGACACACCTTCGAAAGAGCATCTTGTTTTCAGTCAGAGTACCCGTTTTATCAGAAAACACGCACTGTATCTACAAAGCTAAGACCAAAAATGTTTATCGAACATTTTTATGTAAAATGTTGTATTAAAAGTAAATTTTAATTAAAAGAAAATCACTTATCCAAGCTCCTCGGTGATGTTCAGTGCCTGACACTCTGCTTTTCGACCTGTCTCCGGATCGTTAAGAACAGGGTCGTGACCGATGTGATAGACCTGACCAATTTTGATCATCTCTATTCTAACAATGAACATCCAAAAATCCAGCATGCTCTCGTAACCCGGATCTTAAATGCCGTATAAAAACGGCATCGATCCAGCGATATAGCCTGCACTCGACGCGTAGACAGATAGCCACAGTCAACAACCTCTTGCTCCAACTACACAAAGTATTACCAAAATAATCACACACCAAATTACATCATCGTTCATTTGCTTCTCTAGCCGTGATCGCTAAAATAATAAACAAACAAAAGCAATTTAACATTCATTGGTTTAATTTTTTAAAAAATTTTTATCTCGATTGTATTGATTCTTACCTTACATCTAGGCTCCCAATTATTGAGCATCGCTTTGGTTTCATGACCAGCGTACACCACTATACCCTCTACAAGATCTTTGTTCTTCAAAAGAAGCATTCCCTGAGCAAAAAATTTTCAGTTTAAACAGGTACTTGAAACTCCATTCGGGTTCATGGAATCTGTGTATAAAAAAAATAAAACTTATTAAATGTTAATTCGATGATGAATCCTTGCCAGTGGCGGGGGGTCTCTTCTATTTTTTATGATTACCTATAAATTTTTGTGCTAGGCCGATTGACTTCGAGGACAGGGCGAAACTTTGACGACTGGAAATTGTTTAGCAAATCAAGGAAACGTCGTATCACTTGTTGTTGTTTCAAATTGGTCTCGATGTTCAAATTGCAGGTGTCAGTTAGGAGAAATATTGAGGGTCGCTGCTCTTCAACAACAGAACGTCAGCCGAAATCAATTCGTTGTTCGATAGATGATGAACCAGATCCCCGATCTTTCTGTCTTTTCAATCGACTCTCTTGTATTTGTCACTTATCCGCTATTCGTTATCGTCACTGTGCATTCAGTTGTGAAAATTGTTTTCTTACTATCTTTCCGAAATAAGTTTGTTTACATACGTTATTGAGGTTTGATGACAGGGCTTATTTACATAAGAACATGCGAAAATTGCCCACAACCAATCAGCATTATTTTCGAGGGGGTGCTCACTCTTGAAGTCTCTCGACCACTTGGGCTTGAAGTATTTTGAAGTAATTTGAAGTCTCCGTTGAAGTCTTTTGAAATTGAAGTC
>JAPYZS010001220.1:0-26727 GCA_030522925.1 Trissolcus japonicus | reverse complement strand
AAAAATATTGTTTCAACAATTTTTCAGAAAAATTTTGAATACTAATTGAATCATAAAAAATTAATTTAGAAGACGAATCAAACAAAATAACTTTTTGTTCTCGACCAATCTCTGAGGTAGCACCTTTTTCAAGCACATTTTGAGATAGCACTTTTTTCAAATTTATTTTGAAATGGCACCTTCTTCAAGCGTATTTTGAGATAGCACCGTCTTCAAGTTTCATTTGAAATAGCATCTTTTTCAAATTCGAATTTGAAATGGCACATTCTTCGTTAGACCCATCGATTTACTATTGCATTTGGTTTGTATTTTCAGATCTCTTTTATTTGGGAAGATTTGTTAATTGTATTATATTTAATTATATTCATCAGGTACACGCAACGCCTCAGAATTCAACACAAGTTAACATCATCAGGCCTCAGGAGGAGATCGTTCAGATAACAGGGACAAATAATATCATCCAAGGGACAGTCTCAGCCGCCGTTACGCAAGATGCTCCGTCTATCGGCGTGTCAACTCAGCCTCAAAACCGGACACAGGGTGCAATAGTGATCCAACACCAAGGCACAGCAATACCAGCGCAAGCCCGTCACATTGTCACAGCAATACAGCCGCAACCGCAACAACCTCAGCAGGCCGCCGTTCAGCAACAGCAATTTCCAACTGTAACGATAAGCTCGCGGTCTGCAAGATCGTCGGGACAGGGTGGTCAACGATCCTCCAGATCCGGCAACAAAGAACAGGGCGGAGGTCGGTCCAGAAGCAGCACCAAGGAACCGCCAGGCGTAGTTAATTTGGAAAGGAGTTACCAGATCTGTCAAGCGGTACTTAAAGTTAAAATAAATTGAAATTAATTTGTTGGTATTATTTTTGATCGTGATCGTTGATTTTTTCGTTTGGTACCAGGTGATTCAAAGCTCTCCGAATCGAGACCAACTGAAGGCGCATCTGAAACCACCGCCCAGTTTGCTCGCCAAAGGAGACGGAGCATTTACGACCAACAAAGCTGGCGGACGCAGTGTCACTACAATCAAGACGCAGAAAACTCAACACATCACGTCATCTTACAACAAACAATCGCAAAATAAAACTCAAGCGGTCATGCTTAGACACGTTTTTGCGACTACCAGACAAACTACCCCGACGGAGGTATAAAATCATGCTTTTAAGAGGATGTCGAAGTCGATGGCGAACTTCAAATTCTGTTTATGGCGGGAAAACCAATGTTTTGCGAATTTACTTGAGAAGCTGATATAAAAGTTGATGACATTGTATGCCATTCGATTCTTTGTTTATTTCAGAGTATTTTGAAACAACAAACAGTGTAATTCATTGTGAAATGACGTTATATTTAGTAACCTTGTTTTTCCCATAAAATTGGATCTTGGTAATCACACATCGATAACGAGGTTACTAATTGTGATTGCATTTCACAATCAAACGCCACGTTGTCAGTCTTAAATTAATCTACAACAATGAGAAAGTCGAATGAACTCAAAATCAGCACAACAATCATGTCAGTGTTTAAGAAATTTAACAAGAACAACAAAAAGGTAACATCGTCGGTAATATAGACACCACAGCTAGTTTGACATCTTCGAAGGATCTCATGTTAGCAACCTCGTTTTCGATGTGTGATTACCAGAATCCGATTTTATGGAAAAAACATATAATCTGATTCAGTTTTATATCAGCTTCTCAAGAAATTCGTAAAACATTGGTTTTCCCGCCAAAACCAGAATTTGAAGTTCACTATCGACTTTGATATTCTCTTAAGATAAGATAAAAATTAAATATACAAAGACAGTCAAAATATCACTGTTCAAATATCAATCAGTTGCAAACTTTATTAATAATTGTTTAATAAATTATCCAATTAAACTTTGAGAATTAATTTATGCAAATTATCGTGGAACAAATTCATAGATGTATGAACATTTCAGATGCCCGAAAACGGTAATGCAGTGCAACTGAATTCGAACGGTTGTTCAGGGGGTCTAGGCCAGTACATCCTGGTGCAGCGAACAGGCGTGGGTGATGGTGCGCCACGTGCATCGTCGGCACCGCCGTTGCCACCGCAGCTGGCAGCGGGCATGGGAGTAGGGGTCCATCTTGTTCGCGGTCGGCCCGCGAGTGCCGGCGAGGGCTCGCACCAGGCAGTCACGTTGAAAGCACGAGGAGCCACAGACGGGCGAGGCGCTGGCGGCGCCGAGCCTGGCGCACCCGGACTCATAATGGGTGGAGACCCTCCACCTCATTGTGAATGTAACATGCGGGGCGCGATGGTCATATGCCGACAGTGTGGAGCATTTTGTCATGACGATTGCATCGGACCCCAACGTATCTGCGCCACATGTCTCATACGCTGAAGTTTACAATTCCACCGATTCATTCATCTTGAACTGTAATATTAGGTTTTTTTTCTCATCTCGGCTCGTAACGTAGCGACTGCATCTTCGAAAAATAGTTCAAGTTGTGATTTTATAATTTATAGACCCACGGGATAAGTGTATCAGTAAATGACCAATCAGCTCGTCCTTAAGTTGTAAATATTGCGGTAATTTTTAAGCGAATTGAATTCTTTTCAAAAGTGCAGCGCTATTTGTTTTTGTATTTTTTATATATATTTTGTCGATTGAATTTGTTTTAGCAATTTTAATTGATCTGACTGTTTTCGAAATTTACATCTAGTCAACAACTGGTACACTTATTCAGCGACCGTAAGAACGATTTGAATAAGTGCACATTATTTTATTTGTAATTGTAAATAATATTTTTTTACTTTCAACGATTTTACGAATAACAAAGTGTAATCGTTAGATTTATTTTACAAATCTAAACAGTATTTGAGAATTTTAAACCAAATGTAACGTCGAGTCTTTGGGAAACTGATGAATATCAAGGGATCTTTTACGGATTTTTTTTAAATTCAGTTTTTAAACCATTTTAATTTTTATACCGATATAAGCTTAATTTTATAGTCCAAAAATTAGCATCCAAAATAAATGTTTCTTTTGATACGTCTGTATTATTTTTAATTGAAAGGCAATGTTCCCTTTTACGAGAAAACAGAGAATAAATGGACTTTTCCATAAGCGATTGTGAGACGTTCAACAGTTTTCAATTGTGACACAAAATTAAATCCAACCAGTCAGCCTGATTCTTTTGAAATTGATTTCTAACAATTTTGTTAGTAAGTCGAGTTAGTCCTGTGATATGTTTTTTTTAAATAATAATCGTGACCAAATATAATTAACAATTTTCATTCCGAAATCGGATTTTTCACGTTTCATTGTATCTGATCCGGGATAAATTATGGCGCGACGTTGTTGAGCTTGTTGTCAAAGAACGAGTGACATTTTTGCTGAGAATTGCAGTCACATCACAGTTTGTTTTCAATCATCTTCAATCAGCGAATGTTTTTCGATATATATTGATATATTTGAATTGTGTTTAAAGATCTCTTTACGTATGTTAAGTGCTTTGAAGAATGCATATATTTTTGTAACAACCGAAGGAATGACCGAGCGTTGAGCAGCGTATATCAATATATAATGAAACCGAGCAAAACTGTCGACTCGTTCATTGACGACGATTTGTATAATACTTGATTAAAATTCGTATACCGAAACTCCCACACTATATTTAACTCACATCATATTACATTTGTCGTCACGAGGCTGCGTATTTACTTATCTATACTTATCCGACGAGCAGCGTCGCCTTCGTTCTCATAGAACAATCCACTCAAAGTTGTAAAATACGAATGCACACGAAAAACAAATTTGAGACTCAAAGACTACGCACGTCTGTAATGCGAAAACTCAGACGCAACTTATGCATGCATACGTGACTTTGAAAGATAGAACGCTAATCAAAGTCTTGTTTATAGATTAACGTCAAATTTTGCAATGCTCCAAGAGTTCGGTTTTGCGAGCAAATAGACGCGCATGAAAAAAAAATAATAAAACAAGAATGGAAAAAGTGGCGATAGGTCAAAGCATTTTCAATTGTTCGTCGTATAGATGTGTTTCTTCGCAGCTTTAGCGGTTAGAATTTGTCCAAATTAACGAACATTTCATTGACATCCGTACGACCCAGGGTTCGTTCGGTTGTACCTTTCATTGTACATCTTTTTATTTACTTTTGCATCATGTTTTTAATATCGCAGTTTCACCATTTTCTTTATCATATAATGTATCTGTGCATTGTCGTTACTACTTGTATATTATTTAGTGTATATGTTGTTAAGATTTCATACTTTTTTATATTTCAATGTTTCTTTTTTATTTAAATGTTTGTGTCGCATTTATTTAAAACTTTTCATACAAATACATCACGTACACTTTTATTCAACCATCATTCGGCATTAATTTATTGTTATAGGACATAAAATTTATGACAAGTATTGTCAATATTGTAAAGTGAGGTTCATCTTTTTTTTGTATTTTTTAACTATATAATTGCGATGAAATATTGATGACATGAAAAAATTGTATTTAAAAAATGACCGATCGAAATTGCAATAAACGTGCCAATTGTTACGCTTGAATTACAAAAAAAAAGGATCTCGTTAAATATGGTTTCGCGCATGATCCTTCTGAATTCGTTAAGTTTGCTTGATTCGAGAGCTTATCTTTTAAGTGTGGCATCATGACGAATTACCGCGATGCAATTCCTTTTGTAACACACCTCAAACGAAAAATACTGTTCTACTGTAAATAAAGCAAAAATTTCTGAAATATCTAAATCGCTTTTTCATTTTTTTTGTTCTGTTTTCACCTTCTTGTTCTTTCAAAGTAAAAAAGTAATAAAATATTCAGAAATTTGAAGTATTTTGTAAAGTAAAAAACAGTTTGCGAAACAACTGATTTTATAAAAAATTAAAAAAATTATTTTTACATCAACATGACAATGTTCTTCGTTACAATTCTATTTTATTATTATTTACAATTTTATAAATTTTTATTTATTTATGTTTACATATATATGTATACACATTGTTTTATTTAGGGAAAATATATAACGAATAAATTAACAAGAGCGCTAATTAAAGATTTCATAAAATGTATGAATTTATTTTCATAACCAGATGGAAATATACTTTCGTTACAATTCTATTTAATATATTATATACATATTTTATTAATTTTGAAAACTCCTGTTCGAAAGTTTCAAAATAACATCATCTCTATCTTCCAAACTCGCAAAATTCACTTGAAATACGCTTCAAAATGTTCTTCTTCATCTGAAAAGCACTGCTCTGTCTTAAAATATCTTCACATATTTTGGTCAACTCCTTCATCTTGTTCATTACCATGTGTACAATAGCGTTCAATCGTCTAGACTAAAAAATGTGGTGATAGCAAAAGTAAATTAGTTTTTCTTCAACATGGCACACAACATTGTCTAAAACCATAAATGCTATAATTCGAGAGCTACAATCTTTACCTTTGCCAGAATCTCATTTAAATTATCTATCGCTGCTTCAAGTTCTTCGAGATTTGACTCACGATTAGGATTAACAAAAGTTTCTAATTTTGATAGCCACGATACGTCGTTTCCTTCCCATCCATGTTCATTTAACAACTGTTGAATACAATTAAAAATCTAATATACGATTTTTGTTATTTATTTGTTTTCATTATACTTAAATTTACTTTTGTACATTTAAATTCAACCGACTTACTTCAACGATTCGTTTTGAATACAATTGTCTTATTTCTTTCGTTTCTGCCTCATTTTCAGCAAGAACTTTTGCTATGAACACCTGCGTATTATTTTGTGAATTCTTTAACTGAAAAACTTAAAACATTAATCCATCTTTTATGAGTTATTTTTAATTTTTGACGTTAATAACATTCGACTGCATTTTTTTAATAAAAATTAACCTTTTTACCAAGATTTACAGTTTCTCGTTCCACAGCTGCAAATTCCAATCTAACGTCACAGTATAACTCAAGTTTTCTCTTCCTCAACAATTCTTTCACATTTTGCTGCCCATTGTCTTCTTCTTTCTGGTCGTTAATTTTTGGCAATTTAGACATTTTTTGGCTAAAAAATGTACCACTTGAGAATTTTATATATTATATTCCGAGTCTACTGTTTTTAATGTATATCAGGAGCAAGAGAACTCGACTACTTGTGTTTTGAAAACAAATGCATGTTTCAATCAACTCTTAAAAGTTTTGCGTATGTACAGGCAACAGTGTACAGAATATTTAATAAAATGCTGTTGATAATATGTATGGTAATAAAAATTATGATAACGAATATTAACAGAAATAAAAATTTTTGTATATTTTATATATACACAATATATATTAAATATATATATAAATATAAATAAATGATTTTTCGGTTTCAATATTTATTCTAATTAAAATTCAAAATAGTTTATTTCTTCTTCTTTTGCCTTATTTATTCATTTACTTTAATTTATACTGATGCAATGCTTGGTCATCTACTGGTAAAAACGTGATTAGTTATTAAATTAATTTAGAAAATGTTATAAATCAAAATAATTAAATTAATTGATTCAAAGTTTGTCCTGCGTACTAAATACAAGAGGAGCACTGTCTAAAAACACAAATTTGAGATTTGAATTATTTTCTTTTATTTCATTTTTCTCTGATCTACACTAATTTTGCAATTAGTATAGAAACAATACTGCATAAACATTTAAATTCGGTATAACTGTCTATATACTGCGTGACAATGTTATTTCACTGTTTCATCATAATTTCATTTATTTTTCTATTATAATCTCAATCTATATTTTTTTGTGGATGAAGATGTTTTTGGTAGGAGTGAAGTTTTGATTAACCGACGTAAGTTTATCACAAATCAAATAGGAAACGTACACAATACAATATATTAGCAATCTGACCCTTAATCACAAACACGTAATACAATACAGTTTTCACTTATAAAACTAAAGTTGTACTCGCTTTCAAGCATGAGCAGATACTTTTGTGCTTTGTATAAATAAAAGCATTTTCAGACTTCAACTTTTAAAGTTCGAATTATAACTTGATGCACATGACTTAATCGGAATCGAGAGAAACAAGTTGGTTCATTTGATTGAGAGTCTACTAGAATGGTTTCAATCATGAAATATTTTCTGACTATGAACAGTCAGTAAATCCCGCTTCCCCTTTATATATATTTCATCCATCATCTATTATATTTAATCTACTTCTCATAAATTTTTTAATTCGATAAGTTTGAATTTTTTTCGCAAAGCTGGAATGACGGATCCTTAACAGTTTAATTCTATCTTAGTTTCATTTTGCATTTGATTTAATGTTGTTATACCCTTTTTATATTAAATCTATTTGTGCGTGAAGGTCTTGAGATATATAAAGGTACGTAAAAAGTATTTGTACTCTTTTTTTTATGAAGCACAAACATACAGTCTTTTTAAATTCAATCATCAGAATTGCATCTTACAAATTCAACGCGAATTCAATTCAAATCTATGGTCAAAGTTCGATCTTGGTGCAAAACTGGGTAAAATTTCTTATTCATGTAAAATTGATTAGAGAACAAAATTGACAAGTGTCCATTAAAATCATAGACTATTGCTCTAAAAAAAAACAAATTCATCGAAAAAGTTCAACTCTGGAATACGATGTGATATGTAAAGCTTACAGTTTTCAGTCCACATTTGACTGTACCTTTCACTTTGCTACTGATTAAATAACGTCTATACAAAATGTACGAAAACGTTTTAAAACAATCAAAGTTGTTTTATATTACAAAATGTAAAAAAATCATGTGTGCAAACATGTTTCCAAGACCCTCACAGTCATCTCAGATTCGTTTCGTCCACCGGTGCATCAATTTTAATTTGGGCACAGCAGTTACGCAATTCGAACGATTATTTATTATCTGGGCGAACACTGAATGGACAATTTAATTTAATCATAAATAACGTTTGTCTCCCACGGTGAGGACTGCTAGAAACGGGCCAATTAGTCGCTAGTCGGTGGGTCCATTGCACATACGATGGCCTTCATCACACTGGCCGCAGCGAGGGACGCGTACGGCTGCCATTCTTTGACTCGCGAACCGTCTTTGTAGTCGGAAACACCCCGGATTACGACAAAACTGTCCCGACAATTTCCAAGGATGCTCTCAACAACCGCGTCCATCTCGGTGTCAAACGCCATGACTCCGAACCGGGCTGCAAATTTTTGTCGCAGCTGGTCGTCGCGAGAGATTTGCCTGCCGGAGCCCACAGGAGCCAAGTGGATCTTCGGACAGCCATCCAGTCTATAAAATGATACAAACTGTTAAGGCGAGGTGGGACCCAAAAGTCAGGAAAAATCGAAAAGATTTTTTTGCAGTTTTAAGTATTTTTAAGAGGATGTCAAAGTCGATGGCGAACTTCAAATTCTGGTTTTGGCGGAAAAACCAATGTTTCGCGAATTTCTTGAAAAGCTGATATAAAAATTGTTCGAATTGTATGTCATTCGAGTCTTTGTTTATTTCAGAGTATTTTGAAACAACAAACAGTGTAATTCATTGTGAAATGACGTTATATTTAGTAACCTCATTTTTCCCGTAAAATCAGATCCTGGTAATCATAATTGTAATTGTTTATCTGAGTTCACAATTTAGTGATCTTTACTAATTGAACAAATTAAAACAGCGTTACAACCGTTCAAGTTGAGTGAATTTCAGAGTAATAATTTTAAGAGGATGTCAATCTAGCTGCGGTGCCTATATTACCGATAATGTTACTTTTTGTTGTTTTTGTTAAATTTCTTAAACACTGACGTGAATGTTGTGCTGATTTTGAGTTCATTCGATTTTCGCATTTGATTTTGTAATGGGATCACAATTAGTAACCTCGTTTTCGATGTGTGATTACCAGAATCCGATTTTATGGAAAAAACGAGGTTACTAAATATAACGTCATTTCACAATGAATTACACTGTTTGTTGTTTCAAAATACTCTGAAATAAATAAAGAATCGAATGACATACAATTTGATCAACTTTTATATCAGCTTCTCAAGAAATTCACGAAACATTGGTTTTCCCGCCAAAAACAGGATTTGAGGTTCGCCATCGACTTTGACATCCTCTTAATCCTCTACAATAATGTATTGAATAATAAATTTTGATATGAACATTATGAATGATGTTTTTATTAAACAATATGTTCAATTGTACTTAGCGTTTATTCTAACGCGCTCGGGTAAGAGTGTCATGTGCGTTTTATGTTTTTTTCGCACATAAGGTAATTTTTCTCAGCCAATTTTCTCTTTCTATTCACTTGAAACATTGCATAGTTCTTGTTCAATGTATAATGAAAGTTTTCGTAAGACGGATTTTTTTATTAATTTATTTAATCAAAAGTTATGTTAGTTCGAATATAAAAAATACATCAAACAAGCATAAAAATGGCCTATTTCTTACATTATTGCGTTTGAACTGACATAACTTTGCAACTAAATTGAATCAAAATTGCCTGAGAAAAACGATGTTGAATTTACCCTATTTTCAACCCTTTTACTTAAATAATAGGGGTGGGATCTATTTGAAGGGGGGGGGGGTCATATCATTTTCTTCCGAAGCCCATTCAAGTAAACAAAATATTTATAAAAATTACGTGATTCCATCAAAAATTGCGGATTTTAGCCATTTGGATCCCACCTCCCATTAAGTCAACCATGAAAATGTTTTTTTAGGAAAATTTTAGTTTCACTATTGCATTTGGTTGGGATCTTATCTTATTATTTTTAATTGAAATAATAAGACAACAACCTTTTGTTAGATTTGCTTGGAGCGCTCGGGTGAGCGACTTCTATCACTTCTCTGTCGCCTATTGTCATGTACAATTTGTCCGATTCTGCCGGCGGGGCCTCGAAGACATGTTCCGATTGGGATTCTAAAGTTTTCAGTCCTTCCTTCATGTGTATTCTCCAAGGTGCAATCATTCCCTCGTCAACCTTGAAATTGTTTGACACAAATTAGAATCCTACAGTTCTACCAGATGTATACCTATTGATTAAAATATCAGATGTCATATATAGTACTTGTGCTGCTAAATTTGCTGCTATATCCTGAAGACCTAAATTCGAGGGCGTGTATTCTTTGGTTTCAAAGTGGTAACTGCCACTCTCCTCGTGTAGTTTAGCGTTTTCACAATACACGTACACGTAAGGTTTGTTCTGAGGTGCTGGGTATGAGATGATCACATCGCCAAGTCTCACGTGTTTGTTGTAGTCTGTGTAATGAGGGACACCACCCCCAACGCCAACCAGAAATACGAAATCGACTTTCTGAAATGTCCCTAAAAAAGGCAATTTTGAAATTAAAAATTTAAATTAAAACCAAAAAAGTGGGAGGAAGTAATTTTTTAAATCAACATTCGAAAGATGTCTTTTTCATGCTTGCCTAACAATCTGGTTGTAGTATTTCCAGCAGCTGTGAGAGCTTCCCGGGTATGGCCAACTGTGGGCAGTTTTGTACAAACTATTCTGTGCGAGCCGATGTTTCCCAGAGTGTAAACATTTGATTCACCTGAAAAGTTGAATATTAACAAAAGCAATTAACAAAAATTTTCTGATAATGAAAAAAGCAAGAGTATTGAACAAAAATTGACATCGAAATTGTTACGTACCAACGGTTGTGTAACGAACAAAAGTCTCTTTGTTTTCCATCATGGCATCGACAGCCAACTTTTCGCAATATTGAGCAGTTATGATCGCTATCGTTGGTTGTTTTGCACTGGCCATCTTTGGCATCTGCTTAACCACCTAATAATCGTACAAACATACATGTTATATCACAATTATGAAACTATCCTTCTCAAACCAAAAATCAATCACAAAAAAAAACAAACAAAAACAAAAAATAAAGAATAAAAAAACAATCGATCAGACGCTGACAAAAATTTTTACTTGAATATCCATATCCTGATGCACGACTCTCGTGTATGCTCCATTTTCCATTGATTTCACGACGCCTTTACTTTGCAACTCTTTCAAATTAGCTTCGACTAGAGATTCCTCCCATCCATAATCCCTGAAAATGATAAAACATTACAAATTTGATCTAGAAAACATCTTATTTGATTTGTTCATTTCTATATTTTGTACTCTTTAAAAATTATTGTGTATTGTTTTTTTTTTTTTTTTGGTTTCTCACCTCACCAGATCACTAATCGTCACAGGATTTGGATAAGCAGACTCTATCAACTCCAATACCTTTTCCAACGTCAGCTCTACATTCTGCCCTAGAGTTGCCTCGTCTGCTGATACTGTAAACAATCAACTAAGATTATTTTAAATTAAATAACAGTGAAAGCAAAAAAGTGATTATTTTCAACAAATAGAAAATTATTGCTCTGTGAATAATTATACTACCCGACGTCTATAGTGATAAGCAAACTTGTCCAACCTTCGTCTACGAGAGATGTACAACTTGTAAAATTATGTGAATGTGATTTCCTAAGTGTTGATTAGTGTATTTATTAAATTACTGATCGTAGTTAAAAACGATCAAAATAGTAACTGAAATTTTGAATATCAGGTAGAGTAATTATTCATTGACGGAAAACGTTGTCTAAAACAAAAACGAATAGTGGAAAGATGGGAGAACAGAGGATGAGTATCGATAAAACATTCAGGATTTGTTGAGAAAAAAAAAATTAAAACACTGTTTTGGGAGATGAATTGCTATTTATGGTGTGAGATGAATGAAAATGTTATTTTGTTTCATCCTCATTCTTAACTCCTGTTATTCATCTAGAACAAGTGCTGGCGTTGTTCCATGCTGGCATGAATAGAAAACTATATGGAAAAGGCTGTCATGATGGGATGAATTTGATGGTGAATAAACTGAAGATACAAAACTATCACTTAATTAAAAACAAAAATGTTCTTCTAATTTAAAATGTTAAGCATTGAATGTTTCTAAGATTTAATTGATGTTGATTAAAAACATAAGTCTAGATAAAATAAGGAAACATTAACTTCTATCGAATCGTTCTAAACTTTATGGATTTATGCTTCGTGCAAAAGTATTCTTTTTGCACGGAAATCTTCAAACGCAAGTTAAGTCAATGTTGTTATGGTAACTCTCTACATTTTTTTCCTCCTACAATTTTGTTTCTACGACTTATTTAAAGTATCATAAAAATGTTTGCAACTCGTTTCAATTTTCTTATTTTTAATGGTCCAAAAAACTGTCTCTTTTTCGACTAAAAATAACCGGACGATTTCCGAATAGCCATTCAAGTTTGCGAACAAAAAGCCTCGTGTCTGCTGAAAGAGGCGTTTCATTGAAAGCTTCAAAGACCAACCGGGTACATAATGTATGAACGTTTTCGCACAATCATCTCCCTCGTTTTCGGGACAACGATTGTGGAATCAAAGAAAAACTATCTTTTTTGCCAGTTGACGAAACAGAACATACCAAAACGAAAAATGAGCAATTGGAATTTTGTTGTTAGGGGGCAGTTGAGGTAATTGTGACACTGCCAAAATTAAGTTCACATATTCATGAAAAACATTTTTTTTAATCTTAATTATTAATCTTTAATTTTGATTTTATCTTTATAAAACAATTTTATTTTTTTAAATAGAAGATATTCTGGTGTCACAATTACCCCAACTTGTTACATCTAACTGTCCCTAATAGAAAAAATATTCTTTTGGACTTGATTTATGTCGCGAGATGTATTATGATGATGATTCGCAGGGAGATGCAGATGCAGATCAGTGATCCAAGTGAAGTAGTGAGATGCTAAAAAGCATGAGCAAACAAGACCGAGCCTTAATATCCTAATCGAACCTGAATCCCATATTCTTTTTTCGAGCTGATGCAGGGCGAAGGCCACGCGACCAGGCTTTGCTGCAGATAGCGTTAACAAAGCATTGAACAAGTGAATAATATACATACAATTACAAAGATTGTCAAATCTTTTTCCAAAAATAAAAAGCAATTGACAAATTGAAAAAAAAAAAAACTTCAAACGTTGACTTTACGTAAGAACCATTACAGAAAACCGACTGACTAATTAGATAATTATTGCGTCGTATAAATAATTCACAAGGATTAACAAATTATATAACGACAAAAATACAATACCGTTTCGATTCAACTTTTTTGTGTTCATCAATAAAACTACATACAATTAATTATTTCATCTAAAAAGACCACTCGACTATTTCCAGATCAAGTTAAATCGATGACGAATTTAGACTCATGAAAATGCAACGCAAGTCAGGTAATAGCGTATTTCTGAGATATTGATTCATCGTTGATTTTATGGGTCGATCGCGTCGCGAGAGACCGATCAATTTTGCACCGATGAGCCAATCGTAATTGTCGGCCTGTGTCAAGGCCACGCGCTCTCGTCGTGACTTACATGGTCTCGATGGGATCGCCACAGGTTCCTCGAGTTGTTTCAACTCTACTTCTATCTTTTGCAACGACGTGTATTTGTACTGCATCAGCTTCATTATTTTTTTGATGAATCCGACATAATCTAGAAAAGAAAACAAACAATTTGATAACAATAATTGTCTTAATTGTTATAATTTTTAATTACAAAATCAAACTTCTTTTGTTAATTAATCTGACATAATGTAGAAAACAAAAACAACAATTTTGATAAAAATAATTTTCTTAATTATCTCAATTATTATCATTTTTAATTACAAAATCAAACTTCTTTTGTAAATGAATTCGATATAATTTAGATATATATATTAAAATCGATAAAAATAATTTTCTTAATTATCTTAATTATTATTATTTTTAATTAATTAATTTATTTTGTTAATTAACATTCGGGATATCTTGAAATGAATTTGATTGAAAACCTCTGGGAAATTCTTGCGGTGTGACTAGTTCCCTGAAAAATTCTTGAGCAACGCTCGCATGTTCCTCTTCGGGCAGATTCGGAGCGAACCAGAACTGAAGTGTGCGCGATTCCTGTGTATGTTTTCCCGTCTGCGAGCTCACCAGAAATACTCGAAATTGTAGACTAAGTTCTGCCGGATCACTTGTTCCATTTGTCGCTAAAAAACAAAAAACTCAGAATTAAAAATTGAAAAAAAAAAATTAAAATCAATATCACAAAAAAAAAGAATATGAAAAAAATGTACAATTAAAAAAGGATTTGAAATCATTATGTCATACGAGATACGAAGAATCAAATTTGGTTTAAGGTCATGGGTCAGATCAGTTAATAAAGAGCGCATTCGGGTCATGAATGCTCTGATTTAGAAGTGTGTCATTCTCATGATATCAATTTATCAGAGCGGTTCCTCAAAGTTTTCACTCTTTCGCAACTCCGAGTAACACCTAATCGGTTAGACTGAAGATGATTTTGAAATGTTTACATCAGCTCGTTTTCATTCCATTGTCTCTTTTTAAAATCGTCCCGATCATTGTTCTCGGTTGAATGTTTAAAAGGTGTAAGAGTAATTATGTGTGCCAAGCTGTACGGTGGTTCAAGTAGAAAATGCAATTAGAATACCGTTAGCGAGCGAGAGTATTTCATAGCTCAAGCGGTTTGAATTTATACAATCATTTCAACTTCGTTCCCAATTAAAATATTGCAGCGCAAATTTAGCTCCTTCAAAATCCTTCATTGATACAAACTGAAAATTTACAAACTAAAAAACTGATTATACAAAATTGAACATAAACTCAAAAAAAAAATTAATCTTATATTATTTAAATATTAATATAAACAAATAAATGAAACGAGATTGCATACTCGGAGCAGCTTGTTTATTGATAACGATGCCCTTGTGATCTCCTCCAGCGATGTGAACGTTATTAGTATCTTCGCAATTTTTTGGCGGGTCCAACAACTTCCGTTCCACCAGCAGCACCGTGGAATTCGCAGTCTTGCATTTTGGCGTCATTACAATATGTTCTGGAAATGCAATCACATCGGTCATGATCATTGTAAAAAACAACATGCACAACCACACGCAACCTCCAGTAATTTTATGCTCCAAAAATAAAACGCGTTTCTGTTTCACATAAACAATTTGCCGTAATTGACAAGTCGGAAGATAAAAATCAAGCTGAAAACAGATGTCTGAATTTTATTTTTAGATTTGTTTTTCGACGTCTTTAGAAAAAAAAGAACTTTGCAAAATAATATTAGATGGAACAAAAAAAAACATTTTTAAATAATAAAAGTGAGTAATGGAAAATGAAAAATTGCTGATTATGATATGAAAACAACTGATATGATTTTGATTATAAGAAACAAGGAAAAATTAAAGAGGATAAGAAAGAATAAAAAAAAAGTCCGAAGAAAAATATGATTCAGCCGAAAACCCAAAGTGCAGAAACTGACATCATCCAACGAGAGTGGAACATTAACAACAACGTCAGAATAATAAAATTTGCATTGTATCCCTCTTGACAAGCGTTTAATCACGTTGATGACCAATTGTAAAAGTAAATATACATTATACAATCAGTTCGATCAATTTAACTTTCTCTCAATTACTTTATCTCATTTGTAAATCACTTCTGCTTCTAACAAATAGATCTCATTTTGTTTAAACAATATAATCGTTACCGAAATTCGCAAAATTGCAAAAAATTATAACTGCGGGAATCGTCGCAGAAGCTGCAAAACTGGAATCAATAAAACTTGAGCGATATAAAAATAATCTGCAAAACAAAAGATGTGCGATGAGACAGAATGGAGCAGGTAAACAAAAGGAGTAATTGAATGAGTCGAGTGCCTACCAATTTTGTTGTCACCCATGTTTAGGTGTGCGGCTCGTCGAGCTGGGTCGGGGGATGCAGAAAAAGGGGCGACGACAAGACACAACGCGTCAAGTGTCAAACGGCGCGTTTATTCACTCGCGAGCACTTGTATGACTCGACTGCTCGGCCGGCGAACAGACACTGCACAGTGTAGACAGGCTCATTCGTAATTTTTGTGCCGAATGTGTATTATTCATCGTACTACCCACACCCACGGCTACAACTCGTCCGCCGAATCCCGCGTGCGCAGGTGCTCAGATCAAAATGGGGCCGCCAATCAGGCTCTTCAAGATATAACGTGTTTAGGTTATTCAACCGGGGTGATTGTGGATTCGGGACAATTTTTATGATATCTCAATTATTAACAAAAATTAAAGAAAAATATGTTTGAAGTCAATTTGGAAATCTATGTAAGGGTACGAAAAAGTTGACTTATTCGAGTTTCAAGTCAAATTGGAAAATTCGGAAATAAACACAAATTTTCAGACAATTCACGTTCCATCCTGACGCACGTGAGAACAACTCTTCAGTTCTTGCCTAGCCATCAAAGACAACAACAACACAAATAAATCAAAAGAAATTGAACAGACAAAAAATAAACAGATAAATGAACAAAGAAATAAGTAAACAGAGAAGTGAACGAACAAATGAACAAACACAGAAATAAACAAACCAACAAATAAACAGAAATTAGGCGCGGGTTACAAATAAACACTAAAAATAAACACAAACATCAACAACAATATAAAGCGATCGAAGTCAAGATGTGTACACTATCAAAAATAAACAAGCCTGTAAAAACAAATAATGTAAAAACAAACACATGTTAAAACAAACAAATATAGCTATTCTTTTACATTGGTATTTTTGTTTGTTTATACATGTGTTTGTTTTTACAGTATTCGTTTTTATAGGCTTGTTTATTTTTTATAATGTTCATTGTTACTTTGATCGTTACAAATTGTTTATGCTTGCGTTTGTTTTTACACTGTTTCCTTGATAGCCAGATTTATGTAAATGTTGTGTAAACTTTACATAAATGCTATACAAAAAATTTATGTAAATCTAACTCCGCATTGTCCTGCATTATTTACATAAATTTTTTTCAAGCAAGAAAATTTTTTGAATTTTCTAAGATTTGGAAAACCAAAAATTGTGGTTTTTTATCATTCGTTTATTAATTTCGACACAAAATTGTTCCATGTAAACGATGTATGTAAATAATGCAGCACATTTACTCAAATTTTATGTAAACCATTTACATAAACGGTGGTTATCAGGGTTGTTAATGACCCGCCGAAATTAGACTATTAAATAAATAAACCAAGAGAAAATAAATAAACAACTAATAAAATATAGTTGAAATAAATAAATAAATATAGAAATTAGATAAACAGAAAATAAAACATTGGTATGTTTTTCATGTTTATTAATATTGCGCTTTTGGTCAACAAAAGAAAAGAAACAGAAAATAAACAAACAAATAAAAACCAACAGCAATTGGACAAACAAGAACATAAATGAACAGGATTTGAATTTGAATTTTAAACAATCTTGATGATAGCGGACAATGTAACCTGTCATTTTGAACTTGTAGAATGCAAAAGACGATATGCATAAAATTTGATTGTTGATACAGAAGAAACACTGATGTAAAAAAGATGCTTGGCGTATGGTAAATTAAAAAAAGCATTGTTTTGTTTTGTTCAATCGTTAATAAATTATAGTCAAGAAGGATTTAAAAAAATTCATCAGAATTTTTAATATTTATCTTTTAATAAAAACAGTTTCACTCATAGACTATACATTTATGATTTGCCATGGCAGAAACAGCAGTGTTTTTCAAACAATAAAAACTGTAACAAATTTATAAGTTGATTTCTGGTCACTGAATCTCTTCCTGGTACAAATATTTATCAGAATTTTGATCAAGCAACTGAATCATTGCTTTTTCATATTCTAATGAACATAGTATTCAATTTAGCATTGAACGTTTTGAGCCCAGTCGCATTGGCTAGTAACTGTGTTGAACATAAGTCCAGTTGGGCACTTGGTTTTGTTAAGGACGGAAAAACCTCCACTTGCTTGTGCTTGGCAGTAATAAAACGAGGAACAGTCGTCTTTAGCGCGGACGTAACCTTGTTGTGTGCAAACGCCTAAAAAATAGTTTTGTGTTAGTTGTGTTGATTTTATGATATCAGATCTCATTTTACCTCCTTGAAAAAGAAAGAACTATTTTTTATGAAAGTATACCATCGCTTGGTTGAGCAGCAGCAGGTTGAGCAGGTTGAACAGGTTGTACCGTTGAGGTATAGGGGTAGGGAACTTTTGGAGAATCATCAGATTTGGGCACTGGCATCGCTGGCTGAACTCCCCCCTTTCCGCAAACTCCATTAAGATCGTCTCCATCGATGCTCCAAATCATCATTCCTCCCAAGTTCATTTTCTGCGTATACCTTGCTTTTTCTTCCAACATTCTGTTGCAAAAGAAATAAGTTACAGAAAGATATTAAGGTGATGCGTAAGTCGTATAGGTGTGACAAAGATGGCGTCAACGAGGCCTCTATAAGTGTAACAAAGACAAAACTAGTTTGCCTTATGCATCACCTTAAGAGGATTTCAAAGTCGATGGCGAACTTCAAATTCTGGTTTTGGCGGGAAAACCAATGTTTCGCGAATTTCTTGAAAAGCTGATATAAAATTTGATCAAATTATATGCCATTCGATTCTTCGTTTATTTCTGAGTATTTTGAAACAACAAACAATGTAATTCATTATAAAATGACGTTTTATTTAGTAACCTCGTTTTTCCCATAAAATTGGATTCTGGTAATCACACATCGAAAACGAGGTTACTAATTGTGATCGCATTTCACAATCAAACGCCACGTTGTCAGTCTTAAAATAATTTGCAACAGTGAGAAAATCGAATGAACTCAAAATCAGCACAATATTAACGTCAGTGTTTAAGAAATTCAACAAAAACAACAAAAGGTAACATTGTCGGTAATATAGGCACCGCAGCAAGATTGACATCCTCTTAAAATTAATACTTAGAAATTCACTCAACCTAAACGGTTGTAACGCTGTTTTAATTTGTTCAAGTACTAAAGATCACTAAATTGTGAACTCAGATAAACAATTACAATTATTTGTATGTAATCCAAGTGTTTGCTCTTATTAATGATTAGATGTGGGAAAATACTGACTTTTCATCATCATAACTAGTCCACAAGTCTCCCTTGTAGGCATAAGTCGCTTTTTGGATTTCGTCAAACTTATAAGTCCAACCGCCTTCAGCGAACTTCTCGCACAATTCCAAATAAGTTAGGGTCCCAGTCGATTTAGTGTGTGGACCCATTTGTCCTCCACTTGTACTTGGTGAACCCACCGTCGGTTGGTTTGGATTAGCCATTGTAAAGGTTTGTCCATAGAATGGCACTCCTAAAATCAACTTTTCTGCCGGGGCTCCCTGTTGAAGCCAATATTTAACTGTGGAATCCTAAAAAAAAACAATTCTTGGTAAATATAATTAAATATCTAACGAACTTGTGTAATTGATTGTCCGATTATTAATGTTATAAAAATACGAAATTAATTTGAAAAATGAAACCAATCTTACAATGTTCAAAACACCCCTGTATGCAGATTCCGAAGGCGAGCCATAAAGTGGAGCGTGATGACCAAGATCACGGTCATAGGATGAATGCAAATCGTATGTCATCAAGTTGATAAAATCAACGTTTTTTGCCAATTCTGCAATGTTGTATCGATTTGGAACCTCGTTGATATTCGCAGATACAGCTACTGATAATTCTAATCCATCCTTGCTGAGCATCTGGTGGAGTTCCTGGAGAAAGAGAATTAAGTTCTGTACGTCTTCAGCTCTACCATTCCTAGAAGTTCCTGGATATTCCCAATCCAAATCGAATCCGTCGAAGCGGTACTTCTTTACAAAGTCCACTATGCTGTTTGCTAATCTTGTCCTTGATTCAGGCGTACTCACAGCTCTAAAATTATTGTAATAAGTTTGAAATTAATAAGATCAATGAGTAGTTAATGATTCAATTGTATAAAATGCAGTGTTTTAACTAACAAAGAATATTTGGGTCCAAATTTTGGGTCTCCTTCCTTCCATCCACCCATGGCAATCATGTTTTTCAATTTTGGATTCCTTTCCTTCAGTTTGTACATCTGATAAGTTAAATTTACAAATTAAATTCTTGTCCCAAACTTAGATAGTTAGCTCTATCTTTTACACTCACCTGCCCAAACGCATCCTTTCCGAAATCAATTTCAGGAGACAAAGATTCTATTACTCCATTTGTGATTCCAGCGAAAGCATACACTATATGAGTACACAAGTTCGGATCCATCTTTGAAAATTCAAATTTGGAATTGTCCTCACGGTTCATAGTCCAGGACCCAGAATAACAGACAATTTTTTCTAAAAAATTAAAAAAAAGCAATGTTTTATGTTTATCTACTTGCACTTACACGTTGAAAAATTTGTATTGGAAAACCACGGAAAGAACTTTTTTAAAAACTTACTTTCACTTTTTGCAAGACACACGACTGCGCATAGCGCAAAGGCGAAAACTAGCAACTTCATCTGAAATATCATATCAAATTAGAATTAAATGTTATAAACTTAAAAACTTGGGAGACTAATTGATAGTTTATCAAACAAATTAATAAAAATCTGGTTCGATGGGGTTGCAATTTAACTCATATTATTAAATAAGATCTTGATCGTAACTTTATCCAAGTCTCTACGTATATTACAATTTCTATAATTTATTAAAAATTAAAGTGAGCTTACCGTTGAAACTGTGGTAATTCTCGTCAGTCAATGGAGTTGATGACAGAATGATCTAACTGTGTAAAACTCAACAATATATATGCTTCTCAAAACAACAATTTTACGGAAGGGTAATTAACATTATTTGGAAATTATCGGGTCAATTCCTTTTCTTTAATCAGCAGCAAATAGCGTGGTGTCAGTTACCTCTTTTTTTCTTTTAAATAAATTTAAACGGAATCAAAGAACGGCTTAATTAATAATTCAAAAGGTTATTTTGTTGAACTGATAACATTTATTAAGAAATACAATATTTACAAAAAAAGGCGCAAGAGTCCGCATGTTATTATGTTTCACTTTTTTATATTTTGCAAATCGATTGTTCCTTCTTAAACTTTCCTCTCGTAAACGACGCCAGTATTCTTTGGAGTTTGGATCGAGCTCTTCTATAGATTTTTTCGGGCCAGTGTAAAGTGTCCAGAGCCAGTCAGGGTACTCGGAATCTGACTTGAATTTAACATTCTCACCCTCGACATAAATGTTGCTACCACAACAATAAGTCACCAATTTGTCAACATCATTTTCCATAGGAAACACCTTTTTTTCCATAATCTGACTTCTTTTCAAAGCCTTCTTCGGTTTCACATTCGGAGCATGAGAAACTACAAATAAGTAATATTCATTTGAAACATATCTTTTATTGCGAAATTTACATGTATTTAAATTAAATATAGCGATTAAATTTTGCGATAACTTTTTTATATTTTATTCAAATTAACATTCAAAATAAAATAATTAAAAGATTTTTTTTGTGTTTTGGTTTTATTCTTCCATAAAAACAAATACCAAATATGTAAGATTTTTTAGAGATCGTTAAGTAAAGATTATCTCTATTATTTTTCTTTCTTTTTTTTTAAATCAAAAAACTATCAATTTGCAATTTGATACCCACAATAACAGAAAAATTAAATGTGTGTACTCACTTGAATAATTCTTAACCGGCAAGACATTTTTTAATGGCAGCAGTGCATTCTTTTGAAATCCCGATAACCGCAAAGGATTGATCAAAATCATCTTTAATTCATTTAAAAATTGTTCCCTAACATTGTCCCTTCCGCTCTGTATTTTTATTTTTGTCAAAGTGAGGTTATATTATTGTTGACACTGGTGCGACGCGACAACTACCAGCCACAAGATGAACTAAATGTAAAAGTGGTAGTTTTGAAATTGTTTACATAAAATCATAATAACAAATTTATTTTCAACAATCATGTTTTTAATTAAACCATAGATCTCATTTGTTGTACAGCTTTTCATTCATCGGTTGCAGGTTCAAAATCTAACACTTCAACGCGCGAATGGTCTGTCGCATAGCGCATATTCCTTGACAGTTTTAAATATTTTCTCATGTAAAAACACGAGATTGGATATAGCCTTTTTCTTCATAATCTAATAATCACCCCGCAGTAAAAGAAATATAGATTATTGATTTTTTCAAAAAGGTGATTTTTTCAGGCACGGAACTTGGAATTAATTAATCAAATTAAGTTCAAAACTAAGAAAATTTTTATAAATACCTCACTTGTATTATTTACAATAAACTCTTGGGATTTTGATTATTTTGTTTAAAATATAATATCAATTAAATGTGAATATCTCATATATATAAACAGGGACGAAATTTATTTTTACTTTACTCTACTTTAGAGTATACAATTTTATATTTCAATTTTATTCTAAAATTATAATTTTGTCATTCCATTTATGTATGTATGTTTTAGATTTCGGGGCCATCTAGGGGCCATCTAGTCATTTCAGGAGGCCTAATCTCAAAATCGTAGTTTACTTACGACGTGCTTTTGTTGCTAGCAACGGCAAATTTTTTACTTTGTCTTACCCACAGGGTGTGACAAAATACGCAACATATATTCCGTTTGTAGTTCAATGCGACAAAACTCGAGAATAGACCCCCTAGACTTGTCTGTCTCTTACCATCGCATCGTCAATCATCGAGTTGAACGAAGACAAAAGATACCACAAAGATCCAGGCATATATTTCGCAGACCTGTAAAGAGCAGTTAGTTTACAGGCCTGGCGTGTGAGGGTGAGGGATAACTGTGTTACAGTTCTTTACAGCCATTTATGACAACAAGAAGAAGAACTGCAGTTAGTTTAGTGGCCATTATAACCTACTGCTTGACAGAAACCCAAAATTTAGTTAAAGCTTTTTGAAGTTCGGCTTTTGGGTGTGATCAGAGACGTACACTTCTGCTGTTTCTTCTCATCCCTGCTCTGAGCAAAATAAAATGTTAAAAATTCATAGCACTATTAGTGAAAAAAACATAAAAAAAACATAAATAGGACTAATTCATCTAAAGAAATAATAGAAAGTTTTATCGAAATTAAATTTTTGCAGAGAAATGTATGGGTATATTTGATGAAATATGATGAAAAATTTTCACATCATACCCTGATAACCAATAAAATTTGAGTAAATGTAACTCCTCATCGTGCTGCATTATTTACATAAATCGTTTACATCAAACAATTTTGTGTCGAAATTAATAAACGAATGAAAATTCAAAACAATTTTTGATTGTATAAAATTTATGTAAATAATGCAGGACAATGCGGAGTTAGATTTGCATACATTTTTTGTGTAGCATTTATGTAAAGTTTACACAAAATTTAAATAAATCTGGCTATAAAAAAACTATAAAAACAATTATACAATATTCTACAGTTCAAAATTTTAGTTTCTTTTAAATAGTTCAAAACAATTATCTGTATAAACAATTATAATTGCGTGGTTTCCGGTAAAAACCAGACATCCGCCATGTCGATCAAAATGTTGTTTATCTTATAAAAATTTTGTTTTTCATCACTTAGTGGTTGCAACATGAAAAAATAATTCCACGTAACTTGATGTTAATATATCTTTAGGAGACCTAAGGTATCTATTTTAACAGTAATATTTACATAAACCTATATCATCTTCTTAAAATAATTTTTCAAACTAACAAAGTGATATCTCAACTCGGATTTGAGCTATGAAAATTGCGTTGAATTGTTTTTCTATAAAGTATAACTTTTTTTTTTTTTCGTAATAGTTACACAAAATTGCAAATCATTTTTATTGCCATTAATTTATAAAATAAATATTAATTCGCCAGTATCCGGTTTCACACTTCATTATATGTCCACTTGTTTGTAACAAATTTAAACATACTAATCGATATTTAATTCATTTTCTATCCAATAATTAACTGTGGAGAAGTTAATTTCGATAAGGATTCGTTGATAAAATAGCCAATTTTAATGTCAGTGTCACTCGCAAAATTGCCGTCGACTACCGGATTTCTTTTGTTGCTCTAAAAGAGTAAACTCAAAATATCATTATTTAATCAAAGTTTTAACTTTTTCTTCTTTCATAATGATTTTGGACTAAATTTATATTCATGACAAATGCCTTCATCTACCAAGTCGCTGTCTCAGATATCAGTTAGGAATACGTTAGTAGGGCCAGCAACTGCAAAAGTGCAACTGGAACGTTTTTAATTTCGGATTTAAAAATGAAAATAAAGGTATTTTTATGCCTTTCTTGACGAAGTCATGAAGGCATTTTGAAACAAAAAAGAGGGTTTTTTAGGAAATTTTTCTTTTTTCGTGACGGAATTCAGGTATGAAAATAGTTTTGTAATAAAGATATTTCTAAGACTATTTATTTATTTCGAAATAAATAGTTACAGGACATTGCAAAATATATATAAATGTCACAAATTCATATAATAAATATTAATTAATCAGTAACAGTTTTTACACTTAATTATTTGTCTACTTTAAAAAAAAATATGAATAAAAAATCAATTTTTTATTCATATTTTAATATGGATTTTTCGAACGTTGTGGAAGTTCGTAGCTGTCTTAACGTATGAATGAGTTGATAAAATCCAAATGATGATAAACACTTGCAAAAGCATTTGGAATGATGCCGGTACATTCAGGGCGAAAAGTTCTCGATGTAACACCAATTAGATAACCGTTGCTGTTGACCACCGGACCGCCACTGTCGCCCTAAAAGAGCAAAATCAAAACATCATTTTTTAAACCAAGTTCAATTTTTTTTTTTACGAAACAATTTTGGACTGAATATATTTACCGAACAAATGCTTTCATTTATCCGACCGCTGTCACAGAAATCAGATGGGAACACTCTAGTTGGACTTAAACGTTTAGTGCATTCTTCATAAGTCAAGAGCTGACTTGAATATTGTTTTAATATTTGGCTTCCTTCAGAATTCGGACCAAAACTTGTTAATCCAAATCCTGTCATGGTGATCATTTCGTAATTTATTGGCGGGAATGGGGTCAAAGCAATTGGGAAAATTATTTGGGATAAGATGAACGGATTTTGTAGCTGAAAAATTGAGACAAAGATGAGAATTAAAATTTTGCACAGTGAACTATGATATATTCTGGAAATCAAATTGGTACCTCGATAACACCAATGTCATGTTCGGAGGGTCGTAGAGCGGTCGGAGTAACCGGAACATATTCAGGATGAATGAAAGCTCTAGTCATTTCGACAACGGCTCCTCCGAAATCTCTATGAATCGACCCAGCTTGTACTGTCACAAAGCAACGTGCTTTTTGCATGTATTCTATGCAATGAGCTGCAGTTAAAACAACTTGCGCAGATATAAGGGTTCCGCCACAGAAATAAGTATTGTTACATCTCAAGGCAACGTGATAAGGAACTAATAATCCAACTGGTCCACCTCCGACGATGGACGATTTCTCGTCTGTTGAATTTTGGTTGATGGTAAAACATGATGCTGTTTCTATAAATTAACAGAATGTATTGATTTGAACTATGATCCTAATGTACATGTAACATTATACAGTAATATTTTATTTCACTTACCCAGTAAAACAACTACTGAGACCAGACTAAAAATGAAACACTTCATCATATACAATTTATACGTTTTGGCAATTACTATGTACTTCTCTTCAATCTTTGAAGTAACCACTAACGATTATACAAAATATCCTACTATTTATATGCTAAAATAAAATATAAGTTAATTGAAAACGTTATCATAATATTTGATATATTTTGATAGTTTTTTATTAATTGCGCAATTCACAAGGCGCTAAATAAAATTGAATAAAATAATAGTAATACTATTATTGTTGAGTTGGCCATAGTTTTTATAAAAGAGAAAGCAATTATTCTATTTCTTGCAAAAAAATTAATATCATATTTAAATTCATTAAATGCCATAATCCAATGATCGATTAAAAACAAAAATTGATTGGTCAAGGGTCGCGCGGAAACGAGCCAACGAGGCAAAGTAATTAAAATAAAATGAAATAAAGAAAGGTAAACTATTCTGATTCTTTTTGTCTCTCTCTGCTTTCACCGGTTCAGCATAAATTGACTACTCTAACCTACTCTAACCTGTAGGTTAGAGTAGTGCCGCCAATATCAACATGTCAACGGTCCTAGCGAATAGTAAGACATCTAACAGAGGGGCTGAAGAAAGGACATCTCAGTGTTATTTGAAAACTATGGCATCTCAGAAATGTCGAAAATTATCTCTGAATATCGAAAAAAACACATCTCTTTTTAGTTGCGCCAAAAACTAATCCAAATAAAAAAACAGATTCAAATAAAAAAATGTCAGGTACAATTATAAACAAAGAATAACAACACAAATAAAAGTTATGTTTGACATTATTAAAATTTGTTCCAATTAATATTAAATTTTCTTGTCGTTATTTTTAAAAACAATTGAGTTGCTTGATGCAATAAAGACTTTAGTGCACTGAAAATCAAATATAGACCTATACAGGTATCCCCCCTACAACGCGGTACTTGTACAACGCGGTTTCGCTATAACGCGATTTTGAAGTTACGACAATTTTTCATACAACGCGGTTTCGTAGAACGCGAATTTCGCTATAACGCGATTTAAAAATCGCGTTATAAAAAAACATCCGTTTTCAGTTCATTACGTTACAAATTTTTTATACAAAACTTTTCAAATAAAATATGGTTTGAAAAAACTAGTTACTTTAGGGTGAGGCAACATTACCTAACCTTGCTTACATTGTAAATCAATTGTGATAAAGTTGGTAATATAGGAACTATTTTGTTT
>JAPYZS010001219.1:0-29136 GCA_030522925.1 Trissolcus japonicus | reverse complement strand
ATATATGTTTGATTTATTTCAATGTATAAAGAACATCCAGTGAAAGTTTGAACAAGTTTCGACCAATAGTTTTTTGTTAATCCAATCTTGAAAATTGGTTATTTTTTTACCCACGCGAAAAGGAAAGACCCCTTAAAAATCAATATTTTTTACTTAGAATGAGTTCTCGTCCACTGGAATCTATCTAATTGAGCCTACTTGGGCTCTTTTTTAGAGTGAGACTGTTGCTTTTAAAATGCTATTTAGCACCCAAATTTTGTCCAAGTCTGAACCCAAAAACCATAGACTTAATTAAAAAATATTAATTTTTAATGTCTTCTTATTTTTGATATAGTATTAAAAAAAAGTTCAGACATTTCCATTTTTTCGGTGAAAATTTCACAATGAATACCCCATATGTATATATTCATATATATAAACTGTTTATTATGTTTAAACATGTTGCAGAAGACTTTACAAAATTATGCCCAGAAGGTCCGGGCCGTGATGATACAGGCATAGACCTGAATGAATGTTTGTTTATGGCAGACATATGTGCGGGGGGAGATTGCATAAATACGGACGGTTCATTTCGTTGCGAGTGTCCAACTGGTTACATCCTAGACAGTACAGAGACCATTTGTATAGATCAAAATGAATGTATCATTAATCCAAACATTTGTGTGAATGGAACCTGTACTAATCTGAAGGGTGGATTCGAATGTTCTTGCAACGATGGATTTGCACCTGGAGTCAATCAAATTTGCGAGGACGTGAATGAGTGTGTAGAAATAGGCAACACGTGTGCATTTAGGTGCCACAATACACCTGGTTCTTTCAAGTGTCTTTGCCCTTATGGGTACATTCTGGCCCCAGATGGAAGACACTGTATAGGTACATCTTGGTTTCAAGTCACATTTTACAAACATTTCATGCATTGAGTGAACAACTTATGTAAAATGAAATTAAAATTTTTTTCACTAATGATAAATAATTCTATTTAAATAGTTCTAAAAATCTATCATTTATTCCTGTTTTAATACGATCATTTGAAAAGTACTGAGAATTGTGAGATATTCAAAGCTGGGTACGTTAAAAAAATTTTAACGATGTTAAATTTAAAGATAACGTGAAAAATACCGTAGTTAAGTTAATGGTAAAAAAATTAACGTAGTTAAAGTTAAAAGTTGAAAAGTTTTTTTGTTTGTTTTTGTTTTTTTGATGTTTTAATTCAATTGATCTGAATCAACAAATTAAATCATGATTTAAATCAAATTATTGTTTTCCAAACTCCAATGATTTAGGGTCAACCGGGGTAATTGTGATATCGGGGTAAATTGTGACTAATTATTATTAACGAAATACAAAAAATGCTTTATATCAAAAGAGAATATTGTTCTCCCATGTCTTACAACCAATACTGATGAAGTTAGAACTAAAATTGTTGAAAAATTGTTTTTTTTTTCAATTTATATTCAACACAAACCTTTGATGTTTAAAGTTCTGAGCGTTCCATTCAAAGTTAGTTTTCTTAGAAAAATGCAGATACTTTTATGACTTCAATGATTGATTTTACTTAGTTACAATTTTGATCAACCATTTAAAAATATTTTGATATGTAATATTTTATGGAAAAAATGAAATCACAATTTACCCCATATCATTCGCAAAGTACGGGATAACTGTGATGCTATAGTATCTGTAATGGGCTATTTTTATGAATATGCCATATATCTTGTTTATGATATTATTGAGAATGAAGGATTATTGTATTTCCTAAGATAAGATGATTTAGATATAAAACATTTGCCAAAACAACTAAACTGTTCTTGTTTGACAGATGTGGATGAATGCGCCTATCCTTCCAATAATTGTAAATTTCAATGTAAAAATCTTATTGGCTCGTTTATGTGCATTTGCCCTCCCGGGTATCAGCAGATTGGAACTGGCGACAACTGCAAGGATATCGATGAATGTTCTCTGAATTCTGGGCTTTGTAGGAATGGCCGATGTATCAATTTAGAAGGCAGTTATCAATGCAGATGTTATGATGGATTTCAATTGAGTGAAGATGGAAAAGCTTGTATTGGTAAATAAATTATTTTATTCATTAGTGTTAACGATTGCGTTATAGGTATTATTATTATTATTATTATTATTATTATTATTATTATTATAATTATTATTATTATTACTATTATTGTCACGTGGTGATGCTTAGTCGCCACGGATTTGCTGATGTCACTTATCCCTAACAGGCAACGCTATGAAATGGCTGTTATGATTTTGTAAAAATACTAACAGGTTATGAAGTCGTCATTCTTGTCAGTGAACAGGCATCGAAAGTTTATTGTATTCATATTATTTGCTCTTACTTCGTTTAAGATCGTCGAGTCGGATATTGCTATCTTCAAACGATAAATGGTCGCTGTCCAGCACGATCATCTGAGCTCCGAACAGTTACTAAAGCTGATTGTTGTTGCACAATGGGAACTGCGTGGGGAACCAAGTGTGAAATCTGTCCTTCTAAAGATACAGAGTCTTACAGAGAACTTTGTTTGGATAAAGGCTTTTCAATAAATGGCCAAGGTATGTGATATTTGAAAGTACACATATGAAGTAAAAGTACCCATTATCGGAGAATTAATGGGTACTTTAACTTAACTTCAAATGGATGTTTAAATTAGACAATTTGATAATATAAAAACATAACAAGACATGAAATAGATCGATCCATGATTTTTTCCACATATCATGTTTTTTATAAACATTACATACAATAAAGTTATTTAGATATCATTTTGGAGATTTTATCAATTTTTTAAAATTATATTATATTTTAGTAATAAGTGTTTAAATGTGTTCATATTTTTATATGTTTCGTCAACAATGCTAATTTTAACCGTATTGTGTAACAACGACTCAGAAAATTATTAATAAATATCATAGTAGATGGATGTTCATGCAAAATTGTTCTTAAAAATTTATATTTGCATTTATAATTGTTTCTACAGCTGAAATCTTTGATAATAGGAGTCCATTCGACAATGGTTACTTGTACATTATATGCAATACACAAATGGTTATAAGTATACATATAATCGAATTATGCCTGTTTTATTAGATATTGATGAATGTGAAACTATACCGGATCTTTGCAAAAATGGTATCTGCGTTAATACTTTAGGATCTTACCGATGCATATGTGACAAAGGATACAAGGTTGACAAATCAGGAATAAGTTGTTCTGGTAAATATAATTATGAAGTTGACATTTTAACCATCTGAATTATCTTAACTATGCAAAAATCATTGAATTGGGATGGAATCGTGGTTATTTTCTTTTATAATATTATTACACCAAATGAAATACAATTATATATTTATAAAATGAAAACTTCAAATATTCGATCCGCTATACAAAAACATAAAAAGCAAGTAAAATAATAACATCAAATAAGAATAAAAATATCAAGTTTTGTTAAAATTTCATCTCACTTCCCCCTAAGCAAAACCAAAAACGAAAATGAATGTTCGTGATTGCAGATATTAATGAATGTGAGTCTGATACAAAATCCTGTGAATATCATTGCCAGAACACAGAGGGAAGTTTTATTTGTTCGTGTCCGATGGGTTATGTTCTGAACCCGGATGGATTTTCTTGCAGAGATTTAGATGAATGTACAACCGGTAGTCACCTTTGTCAACATAATTGCATCAACACTCTTGGCAGTTATACTTGTGAATGTCGCGAAGGTTACAGTCAACATGGAGATAGTTGTCACGGTGTGTACATAGCGGGTATTTTTTATGAGGAGATAAAGATCATGTTGAATTTATAGAATATGTATTATTGATGATTTCATTTTTGTTAGATATTAATGAATGCGAATTGGATGGTTGCTGCCCTAAACCAGGAACATGTATCAACACTTTGGGTAGTTTCAAATGTATCTGTCCCAGAGGTTTTAAACTCGATGAATCTGGGAAATTTTGTCTTGACCAAAACGAATGTGCAGATGATTCTTCCTGCGAACATGGATGTCAAGTATATACAATCCAAATTTATTTTGTTTGTTAATATTTTTAGATATTGATTGTGTAACATATTTTTGCATCTTTTCATTCTAGAATCTCATGGGTAGCTATCGTTGTGGTTGTCCTAGTGGCTACATACAACATCTTTATTATAATCAGTGCATTGATGAAAATGAATGCAACAATTCTCCTTGTGGCGACACTCCCTGTATCAACACTCTTGGAAGCTACAAATGTGGTTGTCTGGATGGTTACGAATTTGACGAAAACTTACTTATTTGTGTACAAGTAAGAATTGTCAAGACTTATTATTGAACCAAATCAATAGTATTTTTGAATTGATAATTTGTTTCTTTTCTTTATAGATAAGTAATGTTTGTATTGGTAGTCCTTGTACTTTTGGATGTACGCCAAGCAGACCAGAAGGCTTCATTTGTGGATGTCCAACTGGGTATCGTCGCATTGGACAGGTTCGATAAACTGAAAAACCTTATGAAACATTAAAAAGGCGATTTGAACGTGTGAATTATTGTAAAGTTAATGTTTTTATTACAGGGACATTGTTTATCGACGATAACTCCAATTTCTCAAGAAAATGGTGACGAAGAAATTAGTAATGTTCCAACATATGCCATTGATCGTGACGATTACCATTCAAATCTTCCTTCTGACGATAAAATTATATCTACTGAAGGCTGCTTCTCTTGCAAGGTAATTGAATATTTTCAAGTATAATAAAAACAATTAATTGTATTATTGCAAAAAAGAAATACATCTATAAACTTGCTGCATTAATATTTCTATTATTTGTGGTAATTATTCAGAATACTTTGTATATTTCAGATTAATGAGGATGAAAAAAATCAAGATAATTCGAATAAACAGCCTGTTTTACCATCGATTAAGTTGAATGCTAAAACTCAACAGAGGGGGAAACGGTCGCTTGACACCATGGAAATTTTTGAGTTAGCCAAACCCAATTATATTAATTATAATTTGACAATAAGTACTTTACAGACAGCGCATAAAAAACGGATTATTAAGTTACAACCATCCCGCAAAGTAAATACCATTTTAATCTATAATATATTTTGATCGAACAATTAACTTCAGTACTTTTTTTTCTTCTTGTTTTCGCAGGATATCAATTCAGAATACGTTATTGCTCAAGGAAATGAAGAAAATATTTTCGGAATAATGGAAAATCAAAATGTTTGGGAGTTATATTTCAAAAAACGTGTGCCTGCTCCCAAATCGTTTAATCTTGAAATAATATATTTTTCAAAAAAACACAATGCATTCAAAATACATTCGAAAAGATCTCTGGACATGAAAGTACACATTGATGTTACAAAATGAATGACAAAATACGCTTACTGTAAATCGAGGATGAAATAGCGTAGTGTTGTGTAAATTATCGTTAAACAATTTTGTATACTAATGAGGTTTGTAAAGATTTTATAACTTAAACAATAAACATAGTGTTCCGGAATGGTCTAGCATTTCTCAATATTAAACCGTTCTGGGACTTTTTATTCACCCTGTATGAAAAAAGTCGGTTATAGTGTCTGGATATTTGCGAAAACAATATATGCTGAGAAAGACTGTGCATCATGAAGTGAGTTTTAGCAAACAAATATATATATATATATATATTTATATATAACATTTTGAGATGTTCGTTTATATTTAGTTTGATCGCTTTTTATCGTCAGTGAATCATCTCTTAATACTTTAGTTCTGGAAGCTTCCCCTTCTACTTCAATATGGCTGCCTTTTTATAAAGACAGAAATAGAGAAAAAAAGAGACAGCATTATGAAAAGAACAAATGTGAACACATGGAATTGTCACGTGACCCGCCACACATTCAAAGATTGTTGTTTCCAGCGATATGATTGGTTGAGCTCACACCCATGCTGATTCGTGCTGTTCCAGAATTAAAGTGTTAAAATATTATACACTCAAATTAAATGATCGGAACCTCACAGTCAACTTTTAATTATTTTATTCTCCTTATTTTCATTTATTCATGTACAAATGCAATCAAATATAAAAAATTTGAAATGATGTTTCCCTTATTATTAGTTTGATTTTTTTATTTTTTCACCTATAATGTTAGTAGTTAATAAATTAGTGAATAAACAATCATTTACACGTAATAAGAAAAAATGAATACTAAAATCTTTTACAATCATTCGTTAAGACTATTTTTTCATTAGAAATGGTTTTTGCTACAAAAACATTTACTGATAAGGATAATTGATACAAAACTTTGTATATAATGTGCCGACTTAATTATAAAGTGTACTTCGTATAGGCGATTATATAGTCTTAGAATTTGAGCATGCAACGACATCATTCCTGTTCTCTACTTGTTAGTTCAGAAATATGTTGAATTTCTCCTATGGCAAATTTGACAAAAATTTCAACCTGGCTTCAATACAGGGCAGTGACAGCAATATACTACACATCAGTTTTCTGATCGTTAATTGATCACTGAATTGTTTTTTCATGTTATAATTATTCATACTATTATCGTTATCGTCATTATTTCATTATTATTATTATATTGTTATTATTTTCATTATCATTATATAATAATCACGCAACGATTAGAATAAGGTATTGCTTGATTAAATCACGAATCACGTTTGAAATGATCTATTTACATTTTTGTCGTAGTTAAAAGTAAATAATAATAATTCTAATATATTTTTATCAAACTGTAAAAAGCCAACATTGATGACATTTAAATTGAAAGTCGGTGTTTTTTACTATTTTCAATTATTCAAACATAAAAATAAGTGCTTTAAGAATACAATTAGATTCTTCATTTGCTACTACAAAACTTCTATCTACAAATTAAAGCATAGATAACGTATGTTTAATACTTTTTTTATACAAAAGACTGAATAAAATCAAATTTAAACTACTTTGCAGAATCATTCAGTATAATCATTAAGTATAATTCTAGAATTAACAATTATCAACATATTCCTTATGAAAAACAAATATCATTTGCACAATTTTGAAAAGGTATATGGGCAAATCCAAAAAAATCGTCCACTTAGCGGTTCCGAAATTTTTCTTCTCGAATCGATTCGCACACTCCTGGGACCAATTTTTTTGGATTCTACGACTCAATATTAGCAAGAAAAAAGTAGCGGCGCGAAAAATTTGTTTTCGGGACAAGGTCATTTTTAGAGGTTAAAAAATTTAATTTGTCCCATTTTTCCGTAATGGAACAATTGTGCAGAAAAATATTTACAATGAAAATATTTGGCACCTAAAATTCTAGCGCCCAAAGGCATGGTGCCCAAATTTTTAGTAGCCAAATATCTGGTGTCCAAATACCTGGCGCCGAAATACCTGGCGCTCAAAAATTACGGAAAAATGGTACAAATTACATTTTTTTAACCTCTAAAAATCACCTTGTCCCGAAAACAAATTTTTCGCGCCGCTACTTTTTTCTTGCTAATATTAATCAAGTAGAATCAAATAAAATTGGTCTCAGGAGTGTGCCAATCGATCCGAGAAAAAAAATTTCGGAACCGTTAAGTGTACGATTTTATTGGATTTGTCCATATTAACGATGTTTCTTAATTGATTAAATCTATAGTATGTATATACAAGTGTGCGGTTTGCTAACGTCGTAGCGTTCCAAAAAAATATAATTTGTTCTATAATTTTTTTTTATTTAGTAAAATTATAATATGCAAATTGTACATTTACAAAAATTTTCTGATAAATACTAAATAAAAGAAAATAAATAGGTTGATTCAGAGTTTTACGGGATAATTGTGCCACGCGTGCTTTCGCCGCCACGCGATGTTTTCGTACTAGCTGTCAGAGCTTGATGGAGAGTCAGTTTCCTCAGTCTGCGTGGCGACGTTCCGGTTTCACGTATTCATTGCATCAACGCAGCCAACTACGTGGCGCGAATCCCAGCGTAACGGTGGAGGAGTGATAGTCAATGAAAGCGTTGAACATCGTGCCATCGATGAATGATCCATCGAACAATTTTCTAAACCTATAATTCAATTAATGGATATACATTTTTATATAATTGTATAAAATTATCTAAAAATGTAAATACTATTTGGTTATATAAATATAAAACTAACAACAGAATATACAAAACCCATGACAACCGAACTCGTGTACAAAATATTTGTAGACGTTCCAACAATTGAGAGTCATTTACTTATGTTTTTTATGGCTAAATTAATTTTTCAAGATAAAGCTTGAAATCTCAGCTTTTTAAACATTTTTTTTGAAACATTATAAATATAGTACGGGATAATACAGTCACGATTGTCGAAAAAATCATGATTTTTTCTGTAAATTTTAAAATTTCATAAATTACTTTTTTTATTTGTTTTGTAGATTGAAATTTTCCGATAACATATTCACCCCATTGATGTTAATAGCGTCACTTTTAATTCATCGTGCTGAATAGAGTGTGCCCTCCTAACATCAACATAGCACAAACAAACGGATTGCGCGCACGCCAATGCTTTTACAGTGGCGCCACTAACAAACACGTATTTTCCCACGTTCCTCACACCGAGAGGATTTGCGACTTATTTGGCACGATGAGTTAAATCAATTGCTGTTACGGTTGCGATTACGGTTTCAATACCTGAGAAAAATTAACTCTGAAAAATGAACTGGCATGATATTCAAATATAATTTTGTACTAGCATAATTGCATCATAAATTTGAACTGGCATAGTCTTCACTATGTTATATCTGAGGCTTTCCGGAATAAAAAGATAAGTCCATTTTCAGAAAAAATTAAGTTTCTGGTGCCTTTCGATGCCAAATTTTATGTGCTTCAATAGAACGATGTTGTAAAATAAAAATTAAGTAGTTTGTTAATGTAATAAACATTAGACTAATAAATAAAAGTAACGTGAATCTAGAAGTAATAAAACAAGTCCATTATTAAATGACTATAGAAATCGACTGACATGTAAAAGGCTATGTATTCAGTTTGACGACATGGAACAGTTCGGAAAGTAACAATTGATAAAAAAACTATGGACTTATTTTGAGTGAAAATTCACTTAAAATAAGTCCATAGTCGTCCACTATTTTGCAAAAAGTGAAATTTTCACTAGTGCAGATTTACAGAGCATTTTTAAATCAATATAATCTTGTTCTTAATAAACTTGATCTATATAGCCTATTTCGGCTTCGAATAAAGTAGATCACTTTTCAGTAACAATTGTCTAGCAACAATATTTGAATTTTTCTTTTTTCGATAATCACGAAATATTTATTGATAATAGTATATTGTTAAAAAAAGAAAATTTCATTAAAAATGCTATTATTACAGATATGCAAAATAATGAAGGAACGATGTAAATCATCATTATTGGCGATTCAGTTTAATTAGTTTGACAAGTCGAGCTCAAAACTAGATTTCCGTTGCTCGTTAGCACACAAAAAAGAATCGATACCATTAATTCGTATATACGGAAAAGCTGATTGTACTTTTTATCTGACTGGACTAAAATGTGTAACAAATTGTTATTTCATCGCACGAAATCGTGTTTCTGTCCGTTCAGCCGTTTAGTTGTCTCAATGTTGGTTTTCGCGCGATTTGTTACTGCCAGCCTGTTTCAAGTTTTTATTCGAAGCAATTTTAAAATATTATCTTTTAGTTTTACGATGATTCAAAAAGTGATTGTCATATTCTGCGAAGTTTGTAACTGGCTGCCAGTAAAATAATATCAAATTTTTACCTGATAAATCCAATCCACCTAAACTGCATATATCAAGACCTCCTGTACTCGTAGCGCAGCAGTGATTTTTAGGTCCCAAAGGTTTTTGTCTGCACAAAATCTGAAAAATAGTCTAGTTTTATATGACTGAAAGTACAAACTTTATTCAACCTGGTGAAACATGATGGAAATTTTATTTCTTCAAATTAAGTCAAATTTTATTGCTAACATTACAAATAAATTTACTAATGAATCAAGTTAAATGTCGTCCTAAGTAGTGTATGACCATACACTGAGAGAAAAAAAGCACTATTTCAGCTTTTTCGAAGGCCAAGCAGGAAAGACCAATTTCAAGGTCAGTAGATTCTACTTGGCGCCCGGCAAATTTGGCTTAACTAGTCGGTGCCGCATTATAGATGTCGTTTTTCGTCAAGTAGAATGTGCCGACCCTAACCTGTAAATGTTACTGACTTCAGATTGCTTGATGAAAAAAGCAGAAATTGCTTGGCAAGTCAGCCGAATGTGTAGTTTTTTTCTCTTAGTGTAATGTAATGATATAATAACGTTATTTTGAACGACATAATATTTACATGGAAAAAATCAATATGACCGCTATCACCGATTTAGACGATACAAATATTAACTGAGTCGAAAATTAATCTCGATAAATAAACATAGAATAAAAAAACGTGTATATTATTTTTCAAAGATCTACCTACACTGAGAAAATGATAACGTACTCAGAACAAGCGAGATAGTACTGAGAACAATGTCATATCGTAAAAGAAATTACAACTCATATTTTACTCAAAACAATACATATAGTCAAATTGTACTATGGATATTGTAGAACAAAATGCTCAATATTATATTTGATCATCATTTGATCAACTGAATGTAAAAAGGAATGTTTTTTGAAAATTAATTAATTTCATGGTAAAATAAATATTTTCGTACAGAGAATGGTAAAAAAATATATATTTCATAAAATTATTTATATCACATTTTTTGTTTAATCACATCTTTATATTTGCACATGGTTGTTATGAGTAATCTAGTTTCAGTAATAAAACTGAAGGCTTGACTTTTGTAACAATAACAACCGCATCAACAAACACACATAATGAAACATGTTTAAATCTTTGGTCAGTTACAATATAAATAGTAAATTCGAGTCGTTACAAAATAGATAGTAAATTTTACTATCCAGATTGTTCTCAGTACAATATGAACATTTTACGATGTATATTGTACGATATCAATTTCTCAGTGTACGGTACTAAATTCGACTTATTAGTTTCGACTACATCACTGCAAAATATAATGTCTTATATAAAACGCTTTTGTAGTCTCTTTTTGAATATTTCAATATATTCACAATATTAATAAGATAGGAAAAAATTTTGAAATATTTAAAAAGTGACTACAAAAAAGTGTCATTAAAAACATTTTTTATGCTGTGATATGATAGTGTTTTTGATTTTCGAACATCTGGTTAATCATACAAAACAAACACGTCTGTCAATGAAACATAAACGATGACGCGTGAATTGGCTGCATATCCAACTTCACGAGTTGCATCAACTTTATATATATGGGGATGGATGGATTTGTATATAGAATCTTCGTTTTACGGCGTTTTTAAGTTTTAATGGTTGGTCTGTTATAATATCGTTTCACCATTATAGCTGTCAATTGTTCTCTTGTTTTAGGTTCAGCACACAACACAAAATTTTTTACTGTTGTTATAGAAGTATATTTTGTTCAAAGTTCTTATTCGCTTTATTGCATTGCCTTTACACGGAAAATGTTGTTATATGTTCATAATGTATTTGACCTACAATTCCAGAGTGTTATTGATTCGAACAACCTTCAGTTGTTAAAATGTTCAACATTTTTTGTTTATTCAATGATTTGAAAACAAAATTGGATTACTTCAAATAGCGTAAATTAAAAAAATTTACGCTATTTTTTAGGCATTGACATCTCATCGTCTATTACCTATTTAATTAAATAATATTGTTTTTTTTTCTTTTATTGTATATAACATTTCTGTCGTGCTAAGTCACAGTTACATATACAAGTAATATACTTTCATACAGTATATATCAATACAGTCATAATGTTTCATATAAAATTAAAAATTTTTTAATTCTACCCGTCGCTAATCAGAACCGAATAAACCAAGGAAAAAAACTAGCCTGTGGCGACGACGGATTTTTTAGATCAAAAGGTGATTGGTGTTCGTTGATAGGTATAACAAAATAGACTCTCACTTTTGTGTTGAGTAATTCTCTAGAGATGCGACGAAAGTGGTTATTGAGCAGCCAGTAAAGAAAGGGGTTCCAGAAGCTGTTGGATAAAGCTAGCCACGTAGCAAGGAAGTCAAGAAATGGCGGTGGTTTGCTTCCAGTGCAGGCTGCCACAACTTCCTGAATGGTCCAGGGTGTGACCATCACGATAAATCCAAGGCTCATCGCTGCCATTGTTCGTGAGGCCGCAGTTGACAAACGTCTCTCATGTGCTATAAACTGCAATATGACATAACATTAAGGTAGAACTTCAATGAACCCTTTTTTTGATAAAAAGTTTGTTTTGAAGATTTGTTTTTCTAGTTTACATAAACATACTGATAAAATTTAGAAAAATTTCACAGGATAGATTGAAAGTTATGAAAAGTTAAATTTATGTCCTTGTACATTGAACTACTTATAGTGATGATTAATTTTTTACATTTTAAATTTTAATAAGTAATAACGAAACTTTTCATCTAAGTTTGAATTAAATTCACAGGATAGTTTTTGTTTAAATCAATTCAAAGTTTAGTTAAATTGCTTCATTGTTTAGAACTGGCAACGTCGTAGAATTGATGTCATATAACATAGGTTATGTCAGGTGCGCGCCAACGTACTGCCAACAGTGCGCTGTTGCCAAGTTTACTTTCTATTGAGAAATGGTATAGTGTGTGCATGCGTCACAAACTAGAGCGTGGAAGTTCTACCTTGAAAATGAAAATGAAATTGATATAATATTTTGAAATCAACACTACAAAAAAATGTTTTAAATGAAACGTTTTTGTAGTCACTTTTTGAACAATTCAAAATGTTCACAATACTAATGAGATAGGAAAACATTTTGAAATGTTTGAAAAGTGACTACAAAAACTTTTCATTTAAAAAAAATTATTTTTGCTGTGAACGACATCTTCAGCATTTTTATATTTTGAACTGTAAACCATTTATTGAAGAAAAGTTTTCTTTTACGTAAAATTTATATAATTATCATATAATATAAATGTAAAATTTAATATATAAATAAAATATATAAATGTAATCACAGTTTGTAATAGTTTTATCGCTCATTGGATATATCTGGACGGACGGAAACTATGACTTTCGCATTTAATCCGACTACATTTCCAGAGCGTCTACAAACTTATCACGCTACGTTAACCACGTCAACTCAGTTCACTGTTGCAGTCGTTAAGTTTAAAATTTTCATGCGCATCAAGTCGGATTAATGGTCTTGAAGAAGAGATCGCACCGGTGCGGCCACCGTTGAAGTTTAATGTTGCACTTAAACCAATTATATATAAAAATTAGGTTCGCTGATTTGCCCTGCTATTTTTAAATATTCTATTAACGTCATAAACTGTCCATTCAATTTACACACATGTTCGGTACTTGTGGCACAAAAATTCTGTTCCACAACAGGTAATCATTATACTCAAGAAATTGCCAATTTCCTGTACATGATTCCGATATAGATTTTTGTGGCTTATTTATCTCTCCAATGTATACTTTGATAGAATCTCGGTTCTCTTATTTACGACGTAATCTTCATTTAGAACAATGTAATCCAAACACTATCACCGTTACGATATATTTCTACACTCTGCACAAAAATTAACGAGCCACCAAAATTCCCGAAGAAATGTCAATATTCAAACAGTTATAACTTTGACAATTTTCATAAAAAACATTTTTTCTTTGTGCAAATTGAAGCTTGGAATGTCGATTAGATCATCAAAAATCGAGGATTTTTTTCAAATTAAAGTACCCTGAGAAAAATGGACTGTTATTTGATCTATGCGTACTGTTGAGGTTACAGTGCAAACAGTACAGTCTGGAAGGTTAGGTTAGTACTGTTATTTTATCAGTCTAGACTGTAGGCACAACAGTGTGACTTGTTAGTATTACTAACTAGACTCTGCTCTATTAACAAATTGAACTGTTGGAATACAATACAGTCTTCAACTGCACTTTTTTACAATACTAGGAGGTTGGCGCGCGCTTCGCGCGCGCCCGGGTTCAGGTCCTAGTTTCCTTGTTTAAAATTTTTTGCTAAATGTCAAAACAAACTCGCCTGTCAAAAAATAAAAAGCTGACGCATGAACTTAGTCACAAGTCCAACGTGCTGCTAACTTCCTCCTTCAATCAACTTTATAAAGATGGATGGATAGGACTGCAACAACAACAGTTCAGACAGTTCAAACAACAGTCCATTTTTTTCACGGTAAGCTATTTAAAATCCAAATCGTCAAACGTGGAACAAAATTTTGTACGTTAAAAAAATAATTTATTAACAAAAATCCAAAAGTGGCATTCTGATGAGTGACAAACTAAATTTAACAAGGGCTACTCGCAGAACAGTGAACCTTGAATTCACTTTGACCGTTTCAAATCATAAATAATAAAAATGAAACAATTGCCCGTCTAGATAAACTTGACCGATAGAAATGAAGCAATAATTTTTACTACTTCTAATCTGAATCGTGTGATGGTACTGCACTGCAAAAAGTAATGTTTTATATGAAACATTTTTGTATAGTCACTTTTTGAATATTCCAAAATATTCACAATACTAATGAGATAGGAAAACATTTTGAAATATTTAAAAAGTGACTACAAAAACGTTTCATTTAAAACATTATTTTTGCTGTGTGGCTTTGCGTGTTATTTCCTAAAAAAGTGATGAAAAAAATACTACTCAACTAACAATTTCTGTTAATTACTATTTTATTAGTAATTATTTATTAAATGTTACAATTCAATCAGTTATTTTTGTCATTTACATGAAATTTTACTATTCAACTAACAATTTTTGTTAGGTACGTACAAAATATTACTATTCGGATAGCAATTTTTGAAGCGCCTACATCAAACTTATGTAGGCGCTCTATGTTGCCCAATTTCATTACTCCATTAAATAGAATAGTTCGGGGTCTAAGTGACCGCGCGCGGAGGGGTCCAGTTTTCGAGACTCGTCGACTTCATATCAATTTTCTCAATTTTTTAAAATGGAAAATTAAATGAAATATCAATAGAAGACTCAGAGACTTCAAGAATGTCAACATGAAAATATCGATAATAATTAAATTATGATTGTTTTAAATTGTGCTGAAAACAAAATTTACAAATGGGAATAGTAATTTAGTATGTTTCACGTTACCATCACGCGATGGAAAAACTAGTGAAAATTACTGCTTGATATATCTATAAAATGAATATTTATTTAGATAATGAAATGAAATAAAAAATTAAATAAATAATTACGAATTTCTCTCATAGGGTCCCATAAATAGCCTTTTATAAACATTTTCAGGTGATTAAAAGACGAGCTGTAACATGCCCGAGAAACGGCCTAAATCCTCCCTTAAGTGGTCTGGCAGGAGCCTTTCAAGAGGCACTTTGAAAGTGTATTTCTCGTTTTTAAATCGGCTCGTCCTGTTAAGCCCTGAAAGGCAACTAGATATCAACCGGGTGAGACCTGATGAATTTTTACTAAGGATCAAATTATTTTATTGTTGCAAAGTAACTTGAGACATAAAACGTTGTAATTGATTTGTAGACCGCGTTTTCATTGTGTAACTCTATTACGAAAAGCTGATATTTATAAATAAATTGAAGACAACATCATTTTTTTATTTCTTATGTTCACAAGGGATAATAATTTAAAGAATAAATTATTCATAATTAAATATAAGATTATCATCATCATTATTAAAGGTGTCTTTTATTAATCCCATTTTCATTCATGGGTTCATCCACTTTTGAATCAAATGATTTTTGTTGGATTCCAAATAAAATCTGTTTTCAACAATTTTCCACATGGAATATTTCTCAAAAAAACCTCAAATGGCATGTTTTTCGTTAAAGTTTTGAAATGACATAGTAAGGAGCATCGATTTTTCTCATTCACGCGGTCACTTGGTCAGGGGAATAACAGGGGAATAGTAGGGTTTTGTACAGAGGTCTTTTTTTTAATTTAACGTGATGTGTAAGATCTACTGCCACGGAGTTAGGGACTTTGTTCATAAAAATTACAATAATTGTTGATTTTCAAAATACTGAGAAGAGCGCCATGTTACATTAATGTGAGAATTCGTAGCACAAAAAACTTCATTTTTCGTTCAAGAATGTAAACAAACAATGATTCCTACGAATAACCTTCACTACGGAAACGAGAAATCATTATTCGTCAACGTTTTATAATAAAAATTCAGTTTTTTTGAGTAGGAATGTGTAAAATAAGTGAGAAAATGTTGCTCTTCGCGTTAAATTAATTTACAATTACATTATTAATTTCAATTAAAGAAATCTGTAATGTCGGTAACTTCCGATTCGACATCACCTTAAGGTTTTAAGATAACAGGGAGGTTGTATTGTGGTAAGAAAATGGATGCGGTGAACGAAACAAGGTCGGCACTCATGAGGGCGGAAAATAAAAAGGCAGACACTTTTTGGGGTTAAAGAAATGGGCGCGTGAAACCGTAACAGGCAGCAAAATGTTTCTGACAACACTTTAAAAGAAAATGAACTTTATTTTCTACAAATTTTATTTCAAATTTGCATATTTTCGAAAGTTTATACAAATAAAGTTTGTGCTTATTTTGTCAACTCCTGCAGTTTTGATAACTTTTGTTAGGGAAAACTGATTTCTAAAAACTATTGTTTCATGTCGCCAGTCACCTGCGCTTCGCCAGTTCACGCGAATGGCAGGTGATTTAACTCTCAACATTTTCGAAAAAGAAAGGGAGACAATTCTAATGTTGGTTAATCTTCACGACAATTGAAAGAATGGCAAATTTTGGTAACCGGACAAAATAACTTGGAAAAAATAACTGTAGCGCCATCTGGTATCTAGAATTAATTTTTTTCATGTTAAAAAACGAAAAGTACAGGCTTCAACCTTCAGAATGGTGTAAGGTTGAAGTCTTTTTCGATGAAAATCGTTGATGTTTGTTCATTTTGAAAAATACGTTCTTCAGCGACATCGATTTTTTGAACATATTTTTTAATTTCGAAAAAAAGTGTGTCAGCATCAGGTTTCGAGTAAACACTATTTTTCCGGTGTTCGGGGTGACCCAATGAACGATTCTAGTTCATTTTTATGACTGTGCCACAAAATTGGAAAAAAACTTTTTCGTGATTAGCTAAGACGCCTTTTATTGTGGAATTACCCATATGCGTCCGCATACACCGAGCTCTAAGCATTGAACTCCAGTATCTTTTATGTTCACTCAATGGCTCAGGGGATTCGTCAAGGGTTCGCGCGACTAGGTCCCGGATTTCGAAACCTGCTGTCGGACACATTTTATGTACCAATATTGAATTGAAATTTGACGGCAAAATTACCCTCACGATCGAAAATATATTTCAACTTATACTCATTATTACCGCTATTTATTAATGTTTTACGGAAAAGATATAATTTATTCAATATTTTATGAATGTATGTAATGGAACTCATAAAAAAATATATACAAAATTATAGTCATTACACTGTCGGAATATACTTAAAATAGAAAATAGTATATTACAGCCGAGGGCGCGCCACCGGCGCCCTCGGCGCGTACGACGTTTTCCGCGTCAGATTAGCGGGCCGTAAGTGGAACTAACCTGCTAGAGTGTCGTTTATCGCACGAGAGCATGGTTAGTTCCACATTTGGCCGCTAATCTGACGCGTAAAATATTTTCTTATATTGCTAAAATATATTTTTTCCGCGAGGGTAATCAAGGGGGAGAATATAAAATAAGAAATTAAAACATATAATAGCAAAATGCATAAAAATAGATTTAGTAATTTCTACTCTACGGCAGTTTGGCCATTCATTAAGTAGAAATATGTTGCAATATTTTTCTCTATGTGCTAAGTCACGAAACGTTTATAGGTGTGCGGACGTTGTAGTTGTGTGTCCGAATATTTTTGGATTTTAGATATTGTAAATTGTTAATAGCGACTGTGATACTGAACATAAGTTGGGCTAATTATATATTTCATTTCTCTCTGTAATCTAACGTATAATATGTTTATACACTATTTTTGACCCGTCAACAATGATAAACTCGTATTTGAATGAGCAGCCATACTACCATCAGGACAGTGCTGAACAAGATATTCAAGATTTAGTTTTCTCTCTTAATTCGAAAAAGTGAAAAATCTCACAAAAAGTGTTATATGCACTTTTTCTGATTTTTTTTTCACTTTTTCGAATTAAGAGAGTTTTTACATCAAAAGACAAAGAAAAAATGTACACATTCTAGTATTTATTGCTTTTATCAAATAAGTTCTATGCGTTATTTTAGTATATGTTGCCGTTTTTAATATATCGACTACGAGAAGCGTAAAGGCCGTCTCTTCAATAAACTCAAAATACATTTTGTTCCCAAGCATTGTTTTTTTGTAAACTGTATTCAATTTGTGTATCAAGAAATAACATTATATTTTGATTCAGACGGTAGTTCCTTGTTTGATCGATTCATCAGTTTTAAAGACATTTTCTACAACTTTTCTGATCTCGACGTGATCCGGTAATTGCTGGTCTTCCGTTCACCGGTTCAGCCTATACCGCGCTGCAGATTACTTCTGTATATATACAAACGAGCTATTTCGTTTTTCTCCTTATCTATTGGACGAGAGAAGAAAAATTTATCTTTTCTCAACTCAATTGGAACAATTTCCCGACGAGCAATGACTTTTTTTATTATTTCAACTATATAGGAAAATTTGCAATATATATTCTATGCTTTTGTCTGATGATGAAATATCATTTTCCATAACATTATCTATATTCCGAGTTTGTTATTTTGAAATAACAAGCTTTCCAAGTTTGATATTTTTGAAATATCAAAAGTTTGACAACTTTTGATATTTCAAATCATAAAAATGTAGATTGAAATTTTATTCATTTTTTTAAATTAGTCCAAATTAAGTTAATAGTAACTTAGGCTATTATATAATATCCCAAAATAATAAAAAATAATAATTTTGGCAATAACCAATACTTACTGTATATGCGCGTATTTCAGAGTAATAAATTGAAGTTGAAAATGAGCCGGATTAAAACTTTTGTCTTTTGTAATTTCTGTGAAAAAGAGGTTAGCGTAAGAATGATAACAAGGGAATGCTGCGGGGCGCGTTTACAAGGTTGGGTGTTGCCGAGCGACGAAGCGGCAAAGAAATGCTATAGGCTATTGTCAAGATAAATGCGATTCTACGGGGCGGCGTGTGCCAGTGACGCGGAAGGAGGTACAGGGGATGGTAAAAATATTGTTTGTCGCGGAAACTGGGTTGAGCGAAAAAGGCCAAGCCTGGTGTGTCGAATTTCAGCATTCGGGTAAATTCGTTTGAGAAAAAGAAGCTAAAAGGAAACATCATGATTCATGACATCGAAAAAATATTATTCTACAATCTTCACGATGATCGGAATTATAACATTTTGAATACATCATTTGAACTTGAATATTAAGCGAAATTTTAAGATTTCAAGTGTTATTTTATTTTATCGCTTGTGAAAGTATTTTTTTATACTAAAAAACCTAACTTTTATATAAAATCGTTACGTACTTCATTTTAAGTTAGTTGTGTAATGTCAGCTCTCGTTTTGCTTAGGTCATCAACATCACATGACCTTTTCATCCTCATGAAAGTGATATCTTCATCCTTTGGGACAAAATTTTCTATATTTTTAAATATTATTTAGACTGTTATAAAAGTTACAATCATTCTGAGAGGCAGTTTGATTTTGCATCCTTGAGAGTTAATCAGTTCATTGCTCTATTGTTTTCTCATAAAGAGCAATATAAAAAGTTATAAACACTCATTCGATAATCAACAACGCCACAATAAGCTTGTAAGCGGATGGCTCAAGCCTAGTTATACCTTTAAAACAAGTTCTGTTTGTAAACCAACATTCCATCATTTTCTATAACAAGAAATATATCAACAGATTCTTCTAATATCAAAGAATCTGCTGATATGATTTTCGTTATGAAATGTTTTTAAATATTGGCTCACCCATTGAACTCGTTTTGAAAGTATCACCAAGCTTAAGGCAACTCCTTAAAGCTTTCAAAAATAGATTAAAGATTATGGCTTTTTTCATTGCAGACATTGGCTCATATTAATAAATCAAGTTCTTCACAATCATAAAAATGTTCGAAAATAACGTTGAAATGTATTTAACACACAGTTCTTGTGAGTTCTTTTTTTATTTTTTTAAAGTTATCTATTTTTAGATTTTGAACAATTTGACGTTTGGTTGGGACTGAAATGGATTGTACCTATGTGTCTAACACTTTTCAGAACCTAAACAAATTATAGCAATAAATTCTTGACGCCTTGATATCTTTGCTTGTGTATATTCAATTATGCCTAAATAGTTTGATAATCTTTATGAAGAACTTCCGAAGAAACTTTATGAAAATCATTTAATGAGGTTTTCATAAGATTCGTGTCACTGCAAAAAATGTTTTATATGAAACGTTTTTGTAGTCACTTTTTGAATATTCCAAAATGTTCACAATACTAATGAAATAAGAAGACATTCTGAAATGTTTAAAAAGTGACTACAAAGTTTCATTTAGAACATTATTTTTGCTGCGGTTACAATGTTATATATAATTATAGGAAGTATTATTTTTACATAATCGCTAAAAATTAAATGAGTAAAATAACTTAAGAGAGAATTTACTCATTTTGATAATTCTTAATATTCTGCAAAACTGAAAAACATTCATGTTTTTCCATGGTCAAGAACAAAAGAAAATGCATGTGTCGGGATAATTTATAACCACCCTGAATGTAAGGATTATGCAGAAAATATTCCCCCCCCCCCCCCCCCCAACAAACATTTTTATTTACACACAATTAAGACACTTTCTTAAAATGTTGCACTGAAATAATGGATTGTTATTTAAACTAACTGAACTGTTTTTGTTGCAGCCCTAAGACTATCGTAACACTCCAAACTGCACCATTTCACACTGCAACCTCTACACTATACATAGTTCGAACAACAGTTCATTTTTTTCAGTGTAGTTCAATTAAAACACTTTTTCAAGTGGATGACCGAGAGGGGTTTGAACGCTCGACCTCCCGAACAAAAGCGTGGAGTGGTACTTCCAAAACACCTTGCCTCGGTAAAACTGTATAGCATGATCGTGTGACGGGTGTGAGTCAACCACTCAGATTATTCGAGCGAATTACCCCAAACTGGTGTTCGGTTAGATCCTTTTAACTTGTTTGAATCCATCAAATAATCTGTCATGTCCGCACTTTACTGAATATTTTATTCACCATTTACTTATTTACTTTATTTAATAAATTAATTAATAAAGGGCGTTGCCCGAGCACACCTAACGTGTGCCTGTGTCAATGCATCGATATTGAGCAATACATTAAATTCCTAATAAGTCACCGGCCCATCAATGGCCTAGTCATTCACTTAATTGTAACATTCGTGTCCGTTCATTACACTATGTCGCAATCATACGCGCGGACTTAGCCGCGGAGCGTCAAGTGTAATGAACGAGGATTGCAACTCTGCATTTTCGGGTTTCCTTGATCCATCCACCTCCACTGTCTTAGGGCCGCGACCGCGTAGCAACCAATATATATTTGAACACATGATTTTCCAATAATCAGAGCTCAGTCTTGGAGTAGCATCTGACAGTCCCTAAATTGTTCTGCAGAGCTACGCGTCCGAGCCGCAGACTCGATCATCCTCAAATTGTTTGACGAGATATGCTAAGACACAAGAAAAGTTCGCGCAGCGGTCTTATTTCCGATCGACGTACTTGGTCGCAATTTCGATCAACGGACTTAGACTATTGCCGGAGTAACCGATCAGACCAAAATACAAGATCCCGTTTTGGTTACACATAGTCCAGACCGCTCTCGACTCGCGACCGCGAAATTGTAAAGGATCGACACGTCTGAATAAACACCTAATATTCAACTTAAACTTGTGTAATTAAACTCAACAAAAATAACCCTACACCATATCGACATAACCATAAACAAACCTACATAATTGTCAAACATTTTTTAAATTCAATAATTTAATATAATTTTTTATCATTATTATTTTTTATATTCATATTACATATATAACAGCAAAAAATGATCATTTCTTACTAATTATCAAAAATTCTCAACAGAAATATAACTTTTGAAAATCTTGACAAATCTTAAATGTAAATGTCGTTATGGCCAGCATTATATTTTTATTTCATATTTCAGAAGTAAATTCTGCACGAGAATTTGTTAACAGCGTGAAACGCGTAGCGAATTTTGCGTACCCTACCTCTCCCCCGCACATAGGCTGCGAATTGCAGTGTCCACCAAAAACTGCGCATTAGTAACCTTTGTTGTTGTATCGATTTACCCGTGCGCATCGATAACCCTTGTCTTGCATACACTGCAAAAAAAGTGTTTTAAATTAAAACATTTCAGGGTACAGTTTTAATCCATTTGTTTTAAAACGTTTTATTCAATCGTTTTAATCTATAAGGATTTTTTATTTTTTCGAATATAAAGCGGCAAAGCTTATATAACATTCCTATAAATGTAATACAAAAAAAATATAGAAAAATTACAATTAAGGCATAAAATCCTTATACAGTTTGACTTATATTTTCGTCCGTGTGGGATTTTATTTTGAAAATTTTTCTGTAAAAGTTTTTTTAAGTGCAGTGGCGACCGATGCGATTCATTTTCCGTATGAAATTTTAGGAGGAATTCAATTTTCATTTTCTTTTAATGAAACGTTTTTATGAATTTTGTTAATAAATAGTCGGTTAAAATTTATTTCATTGTTAAATTTCTTAGGGTGTCCAATGACCCCTATATGGCCAATTACATTGTCCCACAGTGTATGACCGTGTAGGATTAACTTAAACATGATTATAAATAATGTTTTTCCACCGCACGCATTTTTTTATATGATAACCGTATTTTCTAACAAAAAATTCTAGGTTTTCACAGCCTTTATGTTTCTAATCACAAGAATTCAAAAGACCTGTAGAGTCAACCTCACTATTTTACACAAATCACATTAATAGATCAACTTTTGAAAATAATAAAAAATTCGTTATTGCATAATACATTAAAATTTCATTAAATTGTTGATTGATATTATAAATCTGTGGCTTCTAGAAATAACAAGATAAGTCCATTTTTTCGATTTTCGAGTTATGAACGTTTAAACTTTTTAATAATTAATTTGTCAAAGACAATACAGTCATTTGTAGAGCAAAAAATGTTTTCGTTACTTAACAAAACCGAACTAATGAACTAATGAACTTCAGAAATAACAAATCTCGTGTGAGGGAAAGTTTATATGATCTGTTTTCTTTTGAGTTATCTTGTTATTTGCGGCAACTTGTGAACTTGTCTTATTATTCCTTAAACTTTTCTAAGTTTTTGGTTCAAACTTCATGAAATTTATCCAAATTTTTATATTGAACCTCTGGAAAATCTTATGCAGGATTTTCATGGTGTTTTAAAATTTCATTCATAAAAATGAATTTTATAAGCATGTTAATTATATTTTTGATTTCATTTGAAAATTTCAGAAGAAAATATAGTTTATTCTGTAAGACAACTAGTTCAACTAAGCTTCAAGCGTGCGCTTCACGCCGATTTCGTGCCAACGTGTTATGTGGACCGGTGACACGAGGACCTGAAGGACAGTGTTCCTGATCAGCAACGCTATAGCGACCATGACGCCGGCCACGTATTGGCCCCAGGCTGATCATCCAGCCCCGGTGAGTCTGTTTCGCGACGCTTCGCTCGCTTCCTAACTCACTAGGATCCGCGGTTAAGCCCTGATTTCTCTCTCTCTCTCGGAAAACCTGTTTGTTTCCCTTTTTTAATGTATATAATCGTTTTATCATATAGGTATTTGGGTTTATTGCAAAGGCAATTACATTAATTATACCCCGATGTTTGATTTAGTTTTGCCGCAATATCCGACAGCTTTTCCACAGCTTATCCACAAGGCCGCTTATGTTCGGCAAGTTGTAGTCCGCCTTATTAGGTCCGTTGCTTGTGCCCTGCCTGTTCCCCGTAGTTGAGCACTCATAGAAATAATATTTTGAGGCAAAATATTTTTTGTCTTCAACGTTGGTCATTTGACGATAAATACTACTTGATTCAAAATGTTTCAAACTATTCGAAAGAAACTAAAATTTTTAATCCAGGTTTTGAAAATGTCGGCTGTAGAATAAAAATCTTGACTCAAGATTTTGAAGTTTACGCGTCAATTTCAAATGCTTGACTCAAAATTTTTTTCTTAACTCAAATGGTTTTTTCTGTGAGTGAGCATGCTGATTCGAGCTCAGCTTTCTCTTTTCTTTATTTAATGGCCAGACAGATCAGGTAATCCAGTTTCTATCGTTTTAGTGTAGCAAGCGAACATGACCTTGGCCCGCAGAGGAGCCGAATAATCAAAGGCCAAGAAAAGTCGACCGAATAGCATATTTTTAATCGACGGCAAATGTACTATTAGAATTAAGTGAAAAATTTTGAATATTGTTTCTCAGAAATCCATCATGTCTATTTTAGGATAAGACCTTGCCAACCACTACCTTACACGCGCTCTCAAAAACCCGACTAGCTAGTTGACTTCGGACTCGTTCCCGAACACGAGACCACGCAAAAGAACTTCGGTTACTGGAAGTTAGTGACCTGGCGCCCAGATCATACCCCGAATAGAGAGTCGAACGTGCGTGACGCGGGTGCCGCTGGCCAGCTACCGCCGTGGCAGTGAGCACCGTGTTACAGCACATATCGTTAACGCGGCATTATCGAGCAATATCCATACAACATTTGACGAAGTCAACATTAGAAATAATACTCACTTTATCCATGTGACCATCTGTGATGACTTCTGGAGTGTTTAAGCAAACTACTCTTTTTAACCGCAGTTTATTGACATGAAATGCTGATCCATAACAGTACATGAGTACCATGGTCGTAGGGAAATAAAAACAGCAGCAGGCCAATATCCTGAAATTAAATGAAGCAATATTATTACACGGCAAGAAAACTTGTAATAATAATTTTCAAAGTTTTGTAAATTTGTAACAAAATGTTTCATAAAGCACAGATAAAAAGGCAATTTGATAGTTTATCAAATTATCAAACTGTTGGGTAAAAATTCTACGTACATTTATAATTTTACAAAATATTTAGCAACGTCATAAGACTCTTCTTTTTCATACTTTTTTTATTTGAAATTTTGTTTATAAATATTTGCCGATGGGTGGAATTAAACTCGGATTCCCTTGCGTGAAGTCTGTATTCTTGCCGTGTATTTTAATTATCTATTATTTTATTCTCTATTGCTTTTCTCAATAGATTATAACAGCATATATTTGCAAATAATGTTATTAGAAATAGAATAGTTTATACGTCGCAACAGACTAATAAAGAATGTATGAAAATTTATAATCGTAAAAATGTACCTAAAAGAAGCTCTTGCGAAGAATGGATCACAGGCAAGTAGTCCTGAACCGTTGAAATAATAACCACCTTTTGGGAGTACCAGCGCCCCGAAAATTGCTACGCTTGCTATCCATGTCGTTGAAATTACAGCTACACAACCTTGCCGCATGTAATACTGACACAATAAAAACATGGAATTAATGTAAGATATATCGATTTAATATAAGCAAATTTAGACATATTTTCCCATTAGTTGACAAAAAAAGTGAAAATTTAATATTTAATATGAGCAAATCTAGAAAAATCTTCCCATTACTTGACCACAAAAGTGAAAATTTTCAAATCGTAAGCACATCTTTGAAAAAAATAACCCGTCTTTCTTAGACCCTAAGAAACACGAAAAATAATGTGTGTCATAAATTCTTCAAGTGTGAAAATAAAATATTTTCTGATTTTAATTTATCTTAAATACTGGCTTGGAAACGAATATATAATTGTGTATAGTGTTTCGGTATCGTCTAATATTTGTCGGATATGAAGTAACTTGTTAAAAAGCGTGATCCGTCATACCGGATTCTATGTTAGTTATTTCAGGGGTTCGCAATTAAAACTAAATGTTAAGATTAAGCCAGTAAAATTAAAAGGGAGTGTTCGCACCGCAGAGTGCACGAGAGTGCATGAGAGTGTATGAGAGGGTATGAAAGAGTGCATGAGAGTGAATGAGAGTGTACGAGAGTGCATGAGAGAGTGCACGAGAGAGTGCATGAGAGTGCACTCGGGTACCATTTGACCGCCCTCAACTCCAGTCCTAACCTCACTCGCGAAGCTGTACCTCGCCCCCTTGTTGCTTAATATACTATCATCAAGCAGGCGGTATGATGTGGCACGTGAAATTTTTAGGAAAGGAAATGGGCTTGCAAACTTAGGCAATTTTAGCTAGCATGTACTGAGAAAATTTGCAGACTATAATCATATGAACGCAAAACGCGAATTACACGAATTCTCACATTCGTTGGCAACAAGGAGAATTCAGAGCTTTCGGATTCGAAGCTAGACTTTCAATAAAGAGTTGGCGGGACAACGTCTACCGGTGAACTGATTTGATCGGCACTCGAAGAAATTGGTGCAAAAATCAATTGACCTCTATAGTTAGCACTAATATCGGGCACGAATCTGGAAAGTGAAAACGATTATAATTTGAAACGTAGCATCGTTTTTACTCTCTTAATTGGAAAAAGTGAGTAAATTGTTTTACAGAAAGAACTTCTGAAGTTTCGCATGAAGAATCCTATTTCATCTTTTCTACGTTTTTCATAATGTGAATAGAAAAGACGCAAATTTGATATCACACGTTATGGTAAAAAATCCATGACTTTCATAGTCAAAATAACTGTTAAATAAAATATGCTCGAGAAAATTATATTATTTATATAAAAATTATATGAATTATTTTCAATGCGAATGGAATAGGTATACATGTAAAAAAACTTCTGTTGCGAAAATTTCGTTCAAACATTTTTTCTTTTTCTCAGTGCATGCATGTGGTTCCTTTCAAATTATTTCACACGCGTTCACACGTATGATTAGTGTCTCCACGCGTATGTTTGCAATTGTACGCATAATCACGCATAACTATGGACGTTCCAAGTTTTCGCATAAGAGTCATATTGCATTTCTTAATGATAATTGATACCTAAAAAAGTTTGTAGTAACAGATTTAAAAAATTTTGATACATTGAATAACTCCATCGTAGTGCCATCTGTGCAGAGTATAAAAAATTTTCGTTTAAAGACTTTTGAAGCTAACATTCCAAGCTTCAATTTGCACGAAGAAAAAGTGTTTTTCGTTAGAAATTGTCAAAGTTATGACTGCTTAATGTTGACATTTTTTTGGAAATTTCAGGTGGCTAGTTAATTTATATGCGGAGTGTATTTTGTTTTAAGGAGACCCTCCTATAAAAAATGATGAAAACTCGATTTTTTTTCGTAATACTTTTTATTGCAGAGGTTTTGATAGCTTGAAGTCTCCTCCTACAAAAACAAGTGTAACTTTGTCAAAACAAATAAACTCAAAAATCAGTTTGACCATTTTTTTCTGCTACAAGTGCGCGGAAACAGTCATGTATTTTAGAATCACTCTTCACCCGTCCTTATAGCACAATATACTATTTTTTTATAAAATTATGCGTATTTAAAAAAAAATTTGAAAATTACGGAATTCGGCCATTTCATAGGAGGGTTTGCTTAAAATCTTAAATTATACTTGATGATAGATTTTCTACCTTGAAATCCGTAAATTATCATGTTTAAGATAAAACTTGAGAAAGTGACCTGAATTTTTATAGACAGTTTTGTTATGAAACTAACACATACGTGACAATAAAGTGGATACAGTTATCAAAATCAATAATTTCCATATAACAAAATAATGCGTGTATCCATTAAAGTGATAAGTTGTCTCGCGAAATACCTCATGCAGTCTGTATTGTAAATTCACTTTTGACAAATACACTGGCAGTCGCGCGTGCAAATCGATAAGCTATACAATCGCGAAGAGCAGATAATGATCAACGATTTGTCGACGACAATGCTCTCGACTCGAATGAGCTCCCTGAATGCTTCAGACAAGATCGACGCGGTAAAAAGTGTTCGCAAAGAAATCGTATCACCGATTTCAACAATCTGTACTTGCATAGAAATAAAAAAATTAAATACGAATGATACCTCAAATTCGTTCGATCCCTCGTTCGTTTCCCATGAAAAGTATACTGTCAATTAGATTTGCTGAATATTCAAATGCGTATGAATGAACCGCTCGCGAAATTGTTCAATTGCCGAATATAATAAAACTTTTCAGGAATCCATAAACGTTTGCAATGTTCAAATAAGCAGAAATAGCTTAAAACCAAAAAAAAAAAAATGTAATTGTAAATTATCAGGAAGTAGAATGTCACGATATCGATAAAACATCACGATAAACTAAAACATAAATCTGAAACGACAAAAAAGAGGTAATTTCATATCTATATTATCCCTTAAATATTCTATGGAAAACGGGGTTTCTAAACACTTATCATAAAAATGAAAGAATGTAGATTCTTATTATTGATTTTTTTTCCATATATAGTTGTCAGCTAAAACAATCACTGGGCAAATTTTCATTATTTTAAATGAATTTTTTGATTGAATTTAGGATGGGAATACAATTTCCCAGTGTTTCTTGTGAAGCATGACATTGAAAACTAAATTTTTAAGTGTCAAATTAAATTTTGCTATTTTCATTCATATGCCATTAATTTTTGAAATAAAATATTTGTAAAACAGTTTAAACTTTTGTTTACTAGATTGGTTATAAGAATTTGTATTCATCAAAATTTTAGGAAAAAAAAACAGTTTCAAAATTGAAATGTCGAGACGGGTCACGTCTCACGTTCTATTTCATAGTCTTCTATAATAAGATACTAACATTTTCCGAGTATACATGAAATTTATTTCCAGAATCATCATTGTCTATCTTGAACGACAACAAGAAGTTATTTCTTCTTGTTCAATTGAAAATAAAATAAATCGATTAGTCCCCCTTTTAAAAAGTTGATGACACCCTGAAGTTGGATCCGCGGCCAATTCATGTCTCCTCGTTTTATTTTTTGACAGGCC
>JAPYZS010001218.1:0-18586 GCA_030522925.1 Trissolcus japonicus | reverse complement strand
TATTTCATTTTCAAAGCGCTAGTAAAAATATTAAAGAAAGACTTTTTTAACTTTTTCGTACGTCAAACTCCAACTAATTTACTCTATTTTTTGAATCTCGTTCGATTTTTGATTTCAAATGAACCGTTTTGACTCTATATTGTACGCCGATTAGACGGGCACGCCTCACATATGCTACAATAAGACGCATGCTATTTGATAGATATTTCAATGAAAAAATTCATAAGTATACTTTAATATATGTATAAAGTAATGGCAAAAACTCTGAAGTTATACATTGTATTATTTTAATAAAAAAAAAACATGAAAACTGAGCTTTTTTCAAATCAAATTTACCGAAAAACACCCTTAATGACACGCAGAGGAAATTCAGGCCATATCGACATTTGTTTCGACATATATTTGAGACACATTTTTCGTAGCATCAGTACAACTAAAACACTTTTTCCAAGTGGTCAGTCGAGAGGGATTCGAACTACCGACCTTCCGAAAACGAGCGTAGAGTGTTACCTCCAAACCAACTGTTGACGAACGAATAAAACGAAATGTTTTGATTTTTAATATGAAAATCGGCGAAGTGCCTCCTAAACTGTGTGATTAAGTGCAATATGTAGATGATATTAGTAATAGGACTTCGCGACAAAGTCAAATCATTGTTTTACCTTTCAAACGGACTTCGGGAGTGCAGAGAAGTTTATTGTATAAAGGGTTTTAAGTTATTCAATAATCTCCCTATAGACTTAACACTAGAACTACTGAGTACATCAATTTGATGTTTTTATATATTCAATCGTTAGTCAATTTCATGTATGTGGATTAAACAAAAATCCTTTGGTGACTTTTCATCATAAAAAGTTGTATATATATAATTGCAGCTAAAATGTTTTTCATCAAGAGAAAAAACAACTGTTGGTACATTTGTTTCAGTGATGAGTCTGCAGCGTATTTTCTCAAGCACGACTATCATAGTTGGTCTGTTCATTAGCGTAGACTATGGACTGTGCGACGAATTTCGCTGTAGAGGGCGGGAAGTTTCTGTTCATAATATCTCTATCAAAGGTGCATGGAGGATCAAAGCAATATGGACCTTTGTCTATGTCGGCGCTCTCGCTATATTTGCTATATATTACACCCTACTTGAGCAACATTATACCAACGGGGTAAGTATACAGGTAATAATTCACATGGCACATCAAACGACCAATTAACAGACGATCTAATAACAATGATGATTTGTGCTTCAGCAGCAAAATGTTTGCTCTCTACTGTCGTCGCAACAAAACACTTTCCTCTATACCGTTTCGCGGCTGGTATCATCCCGAGACATCCGTCGTCGCGGTGGCGAGGAAGAGGGTGGCAGACTTTTGCACGTAACCGATCCGGACCCAACGATCAAACCAAAAACTCACCCTAAACCGCCCATTTTACTTACGTTATTGCAGATCCACTTTATTACTCTTGTCATCATCTTGCTTTTCTCTTGGACTGAAACAATCACCGGAATTGGCAGAGTAATTCTATTTATTTTATATTATATATATAAATCATATTATATAATTCAATTATAAAAGTCCGTGACATTTGGGCGCCTAGTAGTGCTTAAATATCCTGGCGCCCAAATATTTTGGCGCCCAAATATTCTGGTGCCTGAATGTCATGGCGCCTAAATATCCTGGCGCCCAAATATTCTGGCGCCTAAATGTCATGGTGCCCAAATATTCTGGCGCCTAAATATCATGGCACTCAAATATTCTGGGGCCCAAATATTTTGGTGCCTAATGTCGCCGCACCCAAATATTCTGGCACCTTAATGTCCTGGCGCCCAAATATTCTGGCGCCTAAATATCATGGCACTCAAATATTCTGGGGCCCAAATATATTGGTGCCTAATGTCCTGGCGCCTAAATATTCTGGCGCCTAAATGTCATGGCACCTAAATATCATGGCACTCAAATATTCTGGGGCCCAAATATTTTGGTGCCTAATGTCATGGCATCCAAATATTCTGGCGCCTAAAAGTCCAGGAACTTAAACGGCGGCGCCTAAATGACGGCGCCCAAATTATAATATTTATATTGAATCATAAATTTATTTGGTTTTGTTTAGGGACTGACACCAGGAGAGCTTTACGAAACAATGAAACAAGGTTTGCTGTGCCACTTGAAAGAATCTGAATCATGTATCAATGTGTCGGGTCACGGCTGGATTTTTCTTTTCGCGTACATCGCATTCAGCATTTCTATGCTCAATTTTTTGGCCATGAGTGAAAGCGCGGTGTTTTCCGTCGCTGCTGCTACTGTTTCCTTACCTTTGTCTGGAGTTTGGTGGAGCATATATCAGATGAACGTTGGCACCAATGGAGGTATGACACCAAATCAAATCATCGAAAAGAGTCACATTAAAAAAAATTTTTTTGTTTATTTTAATAAAAAAATAATATCAATTTCAGGTACAATATCATGGTCGCCAGGCGTAACAGGCGAGTTGATCTGCGCTCTTTTGGGTCTTCCGGTAGTTCTGTTGGGGTTGGGTTTGTTAATTAAATCGCATTTTAAGGATAGTCAGCCACCGTCGAGCCTTGGCTCTCAACATCTTGACGTGCACTATGAATCTTGTCAAAGATGAACAACTTGACTGTTGCTCTTCCATAACAAAATTCAATACCCTGTCCGTGACGATGCTTCCCTTTTGTTGAACCAGATGAATGGACCGTTCGATTCAGAAACAAACAACCAAAATCAGCGATAGTAATAATGTTGACAAATGTTCCGTCATCATCGAAAGGTGCATTTATGATCGGAGTTGAAAACTTGTTCAACGCAGAATATAATTATTGCACAAAAGAGCCAAAGTGTTACTGTGGTACAAAGTTATGCCATTTTCAAGACACATTTGTTAGGTTTGTTAAATAGTATTCAAAATATCCATAAATCACACAAATTAATAAGATAGAACAATCTTGTATTATTTATGGATATCTTCGATTCAATAGATACGTTGGTACTTGTTTTCAATTTGATTAGCAGTGCTATAAATTGTGTCTAGAAACATGGAAAATTTAAAATGTTTCCTAAAACTAGTGCCAAAAAAAAAGATCAGTATTAACGTCCGTTTAAAAACGACACACCTTATTGCCTCGCGCTTAGAATTATTTTTTAACAATTTTAATTTCTTTGTTTTTTCTAAGTTTTATTTTTGGATTGAGGCGTATAGTTTCCGGAATCAATACGGAATGACTTTCCGGATAATTTGAATCATTTTTCTATTCTAATATATAAATAAAATACATTTAATTATTATTATTATTTATTTATTTATTATTAGGGTAAAAGCATCAGCGAATGACTACTTATAAAATTTTAGAAATCTATTTATTTATTTATATAGCATTTATTCATGCAACATAACTTTCAACTTAAAAATGATAATATTTTCAAGTTTATCAAAGTTATTTTTTTATAAGCACCTGTTATCAATTTAGCAATTGTTAATCAATGTATATAAAAAAATCATTTATTGTTACTTGTTTTCAAGATGGGTCATTCTGGTGCACTTACCCTATTAATTTCTTTGGAGAAGTTTGCGGCGTTTCTGTGCATCTTTTGTAAAGAATGTTAGATAAAAAAAATCAAAAAAGAAACCATGCAAAAGACTGAAATATTGTCTAAAACACGATTTGAAATAACACATTTTTGTTCCGAGGTATCGAGTTTAAGATAAGCTGGTGTTGAAAATATAAAATCGATGCTCAAGTTTAGTCAATGGAATAGTGCTCAAGTCAGCTGCCCTCATTTTGTCTTCTCCTTTCTTTGGGTTTGCTGAGAAATAAAAATCAACAATTAGTTAAATTTTGTTGTCATCAAACAACATAAAATTAATGTCTAAAATCGCGTCTCTGCAATTCTGTTGCTTCATTAGCGTCAAACATGATGTAACCATGAATGTTTTATAATGATCATTTTTGATTCAACTAAAAAACCTGTTAGATTTTACCTTTTTTATAGTAGCTTTGAAATGATCGATAATTTTGATAATGTCCATGTTCATGTGTTCTACGAATAGAACTTGTATTTGTAAACAATAGACCGTAGAAAATAAAAAAAAATTGTAGCGAGAGTGCATAAAAAGAAAAATTATAAAACTAAACAAAAACCACTGGAAATATATAAGTGTAGAGAGAATTAATCAAGTAAGCTTTATCTTGGATGATGTTAAAGTATGTTAACTGTATTATATATCGCAAAAAGATCCAAACGTCCATGTTTTTTAACGGAATATAACAAACGAAGTTAAATAATAAGAATGAAGTTGTTAAAATAAATCATTTGTATAACGACAGAATATGTAAAATATGAGTAGTCGATATTGATATATTAATTATGAAATTATTCGTGTAAATTTGTTTGCTATTCAGAATGACGAATTCTGAAAACAACTAAAATTATAATTTCGAAATAAATCATATGCACATGAAACTTTTTGAGCGTTTCAACTTTCCTAAATTAATCCTTCAATTTGATCGAACACTGACGAAACGATATCGTACAATCTGCATCGTATATGTTTTACATTGTAGATCGCAAATTTTACGATATTTATTGTAACACTACAATATCATATTTTAATTTCAAAATTGATAGTTTTGTTTTATGAATTCTATTGTCGTTTCAATGAGGAAATTTAAAGACACCATATAGACCACATTTTGTGTCATAAAATTGATAAATAAATTTTCTAAGATTACTTCAAGTCAATTTAATAATTGAATTATCCAAGTTAGTCATTTTACAATATAGATTGTAATTTTTTACGATCATCCTTTACAATTATATCGTAACTTTCTTTAAGATATGACATTTACAATATAGATTGTGTTCGTTACAATCTCATTTTCTCAGTGATCTTGCTGAAAAATTGACTTTATTTGTCTGACAAAATTTGAAAAACTGTTAAAACAAAAACGACGTTTTTCAACCTGGAATAATACAACGAAACGAAACGGTATTGAAATGGTTTTATTGTACAACCTCTGGGTTCTTATGGCGTCGCGTGTTACATCGCTCTTCGAGAAACTAAAAAGACATGTCAAAAAAAAAGTGATTATAAACATCTGACAATTAAAATAAAACAATAACAAAAAGAAAAAGAAACCCTTCATCATATTTACAACGAAACAAACGAAAATTCCACGCGATACAAAACACAGAGGTCACAGCGGCGCGCACTGCTCCTGCACCGATTGATCATTTTTCTGGTATGTATAATCTTGTTTGTTTCATTTTTTTTATTGAAGTTCTTTCACTCCTGTCTCATAAATCAACTTTCTTGCAATTCGTTGCCGCTGCACGACGAATTATTAATAAACTATTACAATATTCATAGACAATAATGCTTCGCTTGCTCTAATCCATAATTAATTGTAATAATAATAATCATTGATTCGACGGGACCCTCGCAGATCAGAGTAGTCAAAACACAGATACAACGTTCACATGTGTAACGATTACAGCATGCAGATCACAAAGCGGAGAAGAGTACAATTATTATTATTATTTTTGTTTCTTTCGTATATCGTGTCACGTCTTCCGGTCCTGACGATCGCATTACTTAAGAATTAAACGCTGTACAGGAATCTAGATAGCGCTTTGATCCTGGGCGGCTCTGATCCACGCGAATTATACATATTTATATAATAATATTTTTATAATTCTCTTCAACGGAATGCAACGTTCAACTTGTCTCGCTTCCTCTCGCCTGTATTGCACTCTGGAATAAATATGGAAGCAAATGATTCCCCCCGCGACAGTACTGCCCCCTCCCGGGTTAACGTAAAAGGATTGTTCATTAATGTTTACAATAATTAGTACCTCGATGAAGAAAGTCAACTAATTTGCTTAATCGCATCATTTTTAAACCTAACGACTCATAATACAAATTACAAATGTCATTAAAAATAACAATTATGCATGGTCATTAATTAATCTTAAATTAAGAAAACTATTATGGATCTGTTTCTTACAATTGAGCCACCAATTATGGAAGCAATTAAGAACAATCGTTTTACGTTAATCAGGACTCCCCTGTCTTTTCAGTCCGGCTAATTGGTTTTATGTAATCAATGTTTAATAACCGTTTACAGGTTGGATAATATTTTGGCATATTATATTAGGAAGAGTTAAAACTTGCTTTCTCGTTGCCATTATTGCATCTCGAGAATAAAACCAGGGGTACCTTAATACTGACGAACGAAGGTACAATTGCGCGGTGTGTGTGCACTACTAGAATTAATTACCTAGAGATAAATAGCTCGAGCCCGAAACTTTTTATTATTTATATCCGTTATAATCAACTCGTTTCTAATCTCTTTATTTCTCTTTATCTCTCTCTCTCTCTTTTTCTTTAATCGAATTAAGTGGTTCGATTGACTAGTGCGAACTTTGACGTTGACTATCCCGGGTTTTCACGAAAAGAACAAAGCGCGGTGCAAAAAACCTTACTCCTTTACAATCGTTTTCTTTTTTTTTTGTTTTAATTTATTTTATTATTAGTAGTTTTTTCCCATTAAAATTGACTGCACGCTACGACTAAGGATGACTAGTCTTACATCACTGAAAGCATCGAAGCTCGCTCGCGGGACGACCGCAACGCCATCTGTGAATGCGAATGCTCGTCTGGCGAGGGTGGCGCCGCCTTGGCGGGATTGGTGGCGCCACCCGTCGATGCGGGTAAGCGGTAGCCCTAATAAACTCGTAAATTACAAGAGAAAAACGAACATATGACACATCATATCACAACGTTGATTTGTTTATTTACAAAGGGGCCATGGCGCTGCTGTCGGTGGTCGAAAAAGGAACCCAAAAACGATTGCATTCTGTTGATCCGTCGGCTAAGACTAGCACACTCGCCCTCTATCGGCTAATGTTAGCGTTACAAAGTCTTTTTGTCGATTCTCTTAATGATTCAATGATTTCCTTAAAAGTTAGAGGGGACTTCGAGAAGGGAACGAAAAGCGTTCGTATACGATTGATATCGACACGTCTTTCCTCTTCGGTAAAATAAATAAATAATTGGCGGGGTGTAAATGAAATAGAAAAAAAAGATGGCGCGGAGGTCCGACCACCTGGCCGCACGATTCAGTCGGGCGCGGACAGGTGGCGCCTCACACCTGACAACTAATTAGCACCGTCAACATAAATTGTTAATGAGCGACGCGCTACTTGGTGCGCGTGTACCAAAACTTGGTCGTATAAAAAAATAACATGCACAACAGAGAGCCGCTAAAACAGATCCGGATTCTCCCTCCAGGGTAATAGTTACTTTTTCGCTAGTGCTTGTTTGTTTTCCTAGGGGGAGTTACTTGTCTTGTTTTTTGTTTTTCTTTTGTTTCTTATTGTTTGAGTTAGTTTGTTTTTGAGTCTTTGAGTTGATTTTTTTAATAGTTTTTCTTGAGTTTGATCACATAGTCTAGTTGGCGCTCGGTGATTCTGTTACTGGCTGCAACCAAATTTCGCTAATTCGAACACTAATCACGTTTCTTTGCTAACTATCGTTCCGTCTGGCATAGGCCGGTACCTGCGACACCTGAAACACAAGTTGCGACGTTATAATTACAGAAGAAATCGGTTACAAGAGCAACACAAATTTTAGTTCAAGGTGTCAAACAAAGTGTGACGGTCAAAATCAAGAAAACGGTTCTAGCGCCATCTATAACCAATTTAGAAAAAATGTTTCAACATTCGCATGATCGGCTGAACAAATGAAACTGCGGGAATGGACCAAAATGCAGTGAAAATGTGAGTTCTCTGTGAATCTGTAAAATAAATAAATAAATAAAGGATATGATTGTACAAGTGTAAATTTGATTAAAAAAAAGGAGTGTAAAGTTGTTGAGTTGTTTTAAGGCTTGGTAAATTGTTATTCAGATAGCAAAAGCAAAATCAAACCGAAACCATGGCAAATCATGTTAGTGTACAAGCAAACGAAAAAATATCTAAAAGCAAGTAGTTCAAATTGTCTCAACTTTGAAAAAAAGCCACTAGAGGGCGCAACAATACAAGAACAGCAGTGACAAAGAACCAACGGCAAACTAAAACTATACGAATCCGTTGTGAAGAGAGAGAGAGCTACCTCGTACGAGACACTGGCGTGACAACAAATCAGGAGTCAAAAATTCTCGACACGTGATAACGACATGGAGATGACGCTAGTTTCACGTTGCGGCTCTCGAAACGAAATCAGCGCCATCTGTCATCAGTGCGTGGAATTTTCAACCGCTGAAAGCCAAATTGATACCAGTTAAGAAAGCGGAAATACGACAAAATAGAGTTTCAAAAAAAGTGCACATATGTGATTTTATTATAAAAAGGAAAAAAACAATTTAGAAAGACAATGAGAAAGAAAAAAGTTGAGTGACTTCCGCTGCACAGAAGTATATCAAAACATGGATATGTCTAAATGTTCTTTTTTTTTTAACGAATCTTTTTTTTTTGATCTGGATCGAACTACTTTAGTAATACTTTTTCAAAAAAAAATTAACGTTTTAAACAAAACCATACAATAAAAACGGTTTATCTGCTGATTTGATTCAATATTCCATAAAAACCAAACATTGTACTACTAAATCGGCCATTTTTTAAAGCTCCGCCCACATGTTAGATCCCAATATCATAATATAAAAATTCGATCACTTAAACTGAAAAAGTTGTCAAAAAATGTCACGATCCTCAAAAGGTTAATATCTGTAACGATCATCGGCATTGTGAACGACCCCTTAAGGTGGAACAGGGAAATTTTGTCTCTCTCGCACAATTTAGTTATTTCCTGATTGATAATGTTGACAAATAATTTTCAAAAAATCGATCTGTGACGATCTTCAGCATTGTGAACGAGCCCATAATAGTAACCCTTGATCGTTACGGACAAAATTTTGGATTCACCACCACAAGACATATCCATGTCAAAAGTGTTTTCATAGGAACAGCAACGCTCCCTGCGGAAGCGTACCTAGCGTTGTTTTCAGCCGCGTGCGGCGGCAGAGTTGTAGGTGGCGGTGGCGGCGCCAGGCCTTCGGACTCGTTGTCGCTGCTCTCGTCCTGCGGCTTCTTGGGCGGGAATTCCCCCAGGAGGTGCGAGGGCACTCCGCGAGGTGGCGCCACACATTGGCGCTGCTGCGGCCTCACGAATCGCAGATTCAGTTGGCTCGCGTCCGTCACGTACTTGTCGCTTTGGCGGCGCCGTCTCAACGCCGGGGTGCAACCGGTCAGGTTCTCGTCCTCAGTTGAACTCGCCGACATCAGCGCGTTTGGCAAGGTTGCGCACCTCTTCAGCACCGGGACTCCTGCCTTCAACACTGAAACGCGCTGCGGTTAGTCGCTAAAGCACCCTTCTGCCTTCCACACCCCCATAAGTTTTTTTTCACAAGCTGGCATTTTAGGTAGGGGGCGCTGTTTGCGGTGCGGAGTTGTTTTTTTTTACGTAGGAAAAGGAAGTGCAAGTTGTTTTTTCGAAGTGAATGAGAGTGAAAAGTTCTTGTAAATTTCGAACTACAGGAAAAAAAAGATTTATTGTCAGTTTGATACAAGAGGTGTAAAGAAAAATGCAGTCGTGAGGTGCGCAATGCAAAATAGTCATTGTGTACAGAATGTATACATTGATGAAAATGTAAAATAAAAGTAGATGGCGTTTTAATAGAGATGTACCAGCGCCTTCTCAATATAAATCAACTATCAAATTCTTTCGAATGAAAATTATATATAAAAATAATAAACTTTTCAATTTGAAAACTGATGGCCCTAAAATGGCACCATTTTCTTAGAAAAAACACAAGAAAAAAGCAGTCTTTTGTCTCTTTTGTTTTCACGACACCGAACACATGTTATCGAACGAAAACCCAAGATCGCAGCACTCACCCGGATCCTTTTCGCTGGCAGTTTGTGTGCCGTTTCTGGTATTGGTGTCTGGTGTGCTCTCGGAGAGGGAGCATCTGGGACTCTTGACGGGTATCGGGATCTTGCTATGAGTGCTGTGCGGTCGGGGCGGCGTGCCCTCTTTGTATTTGTGCACGCGCATCGACACTGCGTTCGTCGGCGATTCACCAGGTGTCACCGTTGTTTTGTTTGTGTTTGCCTGCGCGTCATAATAGATCGACTGTTCTTCCCCCGCTGGAATCGGGCTTAGTAAACTGTCCACCGTTCCATTTGTTAATTTTTCTGAAACATAATTTTCAATTAACAATTGTAACAAATCTTTTTTACAATTCTTTTTTTTTTTCAACAGTTTATTTATATTTAAATAAACAACTCACTAGTCTGATACAAACTTTGTAAAGGTTCTTTATCAACTGTAGTTTTCACGATAGTGGCGCCCCCACTTCCCTCCACAACTCGGATCTCCAGTCTCCCGGCAAGGGCCTGCTCCTCCTCCTCTTCCTCTTCGGCCGGAGTTTCGACAACCGAGTGACCCGGTGAGATCATTATTGCAGGCAAGCTGGCACTGCGCATGCGCGTTGCAGCGCCCTCTGGCCAACATTCTGTGACCCCCACGTTGCGCATGATATTGAGTCTCATCTCGAAAGACAGTGACTCGAACCCGGGCATGCTCACTGTTTGCTGATGCATCTGCAAGTTATAAAAATAATTTGGATCTGACATTGACCAAACGCCATCTGGATCGTACTACTTTAGTAATACTTAAAAAAAAAATTAACGATTTAAACAAAATCACACAATGAAAACGGTTTATCTACTGATTTGATTCAACATTCCATAAAAACGAAACATTTAAATTGCTAGTGTAAGACGCATATTTTTATACAATGTTCAACGGTACTACTAAATCGGCCATTTTTTTTCTAAGCTCCGATTTTTTCTGAAAATCTAACGAGCTTGACGATTGGCAAGCATGATAAACTGCTTACTGAAGATGTCTCGGGACCGGCCCGGATTTGCGACGCCAGCGTCGGCATGCTCCAGGTCCGCGGCTGCAGTTGGAATTGCGCGTACTTTTTGTTCTTCCGCGTCATGTTGAGGATCATGTTTTCGCGGATCAGCGGATCCTCCGGATTGATTTTCAGCGCCTTCATTTTCAGCTTGATCTCGTGGGTCGGCGACGCTGGTGGTTCCACGGTTTCAGCAACGGACTAAAAGTGAAAAAACAATAAATAAGAATTGAACGAATTTGAATTTTCAAAAACGTTTAAATGACTGCGTAATGTAAATGTTGGTTGATGTTTATAAGACAACCTGAGGAACGAGATTTGGTACAGCTGGTCCCTTATGTTCAGGACTCTGTAAATTCTCGCCTTTCCATTCGTTGTCGGTCTCTTCGGAGTCGTCGAATTGCGACTTCCATTGGGACGCCAGCGTGAGTCCGCCGCCGCCCTTGGTAACCTGCTGCATAGCCGAGACATTGTCGTCGTCAATCTGCGCGAACTGCGTGATGGAGCAATCGCGGGCGGCCGCTCGTGCGCTCCTGCTCTGTCTCACATCGCACCGTCGTTTTGATTCGCGTCGCATCAACTCTTTCTGCTCGGTGATCTAAAATAATTCCAACACCATAATCAGTTACAATTGTGGAGATGAAAAACAAATAATAATGTAATTAGCACGACATGTACAAACACTTAAACAGAAAGAACAATTTTGATCTCGGTGGCGCCATCTAGATGGGATGATAGATTATTGCGATTGACTCTCTAAAGGTTTTTAAAATGAGGGCCAAATTTTTGTTTCCTGCTCTTTTTTTTTTTTTTTTTTTGTTAATCTGAATTAGTGATTGCTTATTAAATTTGTTGGATTATTAAAATTGTTAACAGTTGTCTTTATCTTTTCTTTACTCACTTCATTTGAATATTAAAAGAGAGGGGAGGACTAAATGCGTAATCCGGAATTAATTGATGGTTTTGAGGGCGACCCGTTTATTTATCACGCGCGTTATTATGGCAACGGGCAAAGCGTAGCGCTCTCGACAGGTTATCAAGTTCTGAAAACAGTTTGCGAGGCAAAAAGCATTTAAATCAACTCCCAATCGAATCCACAGATGTCGCTGCGTTCGCAGAGCGCCCCAGATATCATTGCTCTCGACAGCAGCGCCACCTATCCACACACGATTGCCACTTAAAAAAGTCACCAAAACACATTGAAACAAAAGGAAATCAGAAAACTAACTGAACAAAAAGGTCAAAAAGAAATAAACGAGTTCGAGAGATATTGGTAAACAACAAAAAGCTGAGAGAACACGTCAGTCGCGCCATCTAGGCTGAGATAATCGCAAGACTTACGGGGCTCTGGTTGCCAACATTTTTAGTATTAGTCACGTCATAAGAGGCGTACGAGGCGTCGATTTCCGTTTGGACGCGCGGGCTCGGCAGCTCGCTAGATGTCGTCGTCTCGGGCGCAGGCATAACGCGCAGCCGCGCGAACGTGGCGCCGCTCGCGGACTTGCGCAGTGGCACCGCCGCGCTTAACGCGCGAACCTCCGAGGCGGATCGCGCGGGCGGCAGGCTATCGGTCTTGGCCTTGGACTTGAACTCTAATTCTAATAAATATGTTAACGACGCCGGGTCCGCCTCGTTGTCCGGCTTGCCCGCAGATGGCGCTGTTTCCTGCGGCCCCACGGCCATCGACACGGCGCGCCGCTTCTTTGGTGATCCTAAAAACACGCACTTTAAAGTTACTCATATCTTGGCTGGTAGGTGGCGCGCGCCACCTAGCAATTGTTCGTTGGTACCTTGAATCGTAGTGACGACAGCGCTCTCTGGCACGGTGTTTTGCGTATTGTCTGGCATAGGAATCGTGGTATTGCAATTTTTGTCCCGGCCGATGATATTTGTAGGTGTCGTGTTCTGCGTTCCTCTTCTGTGCAAATCTGAATTAATCCATAGCAACTGAAAAGTCAAACGTTCAAAATCACTCACTCACCGCTTGCGACCGCAGTCTTGCGTACCAGTCTTTTATCCTCGTGAAACAAAAAATTGAATAAAAAAAGAAACGTAACAATAATGAAGATGAAGGAAGAACTCAACTAAACAGAAAATAAACCTCGGTGACCTGTTCGTGTAGATGGCGACACCGACATTGGTACCGCCCTTTTTTTCCCTCGCTTTTTTCTTCTTCTACCCCCTCTAGATTTTTTGCTACAACTTACGTCATCGGACGTGCGCTTTCTGTTGTCCGGCTCGACGTTCTCCTGATTGTTCGTATCCACGGTCGTCTTCTCCTTCTTCCTATCGGCCCTCCGGGGCGCGTCGTCCTTCTCATCCGCGTCGTCCTTGACGGACAACCCGGGGATGTGGAGGTCGCGTCCGGAATAGAGCGGCTCCCCCTCCTCCTCCTGCGCGAACAGCGCCGGCGTGGTCTTCTCCTCGCGCTCGATCAAAGTCGATTTTTCTGTTCGCGTCTTTGTGATCTTGCCTTCGCCCGGTCTCAGACCCGGAGGAGGGATGTACGAGTCGTCGTAGTCCTGAGTCTTGAGGATGGTCTTGATCTCCTCGTTTGTTGTGCGCGGAAGAGAGCCGCTCGTCTGCAGGTCGTCGCCCGATCGGTATGTCCGCTCCCAGTCATACGGATCGGTCGGCTTGATCCCACGCCTTTTCATGCACCGCTCGAAAAGCAGTGCCAGCAGGGCGTAGTCTGGTTTGTCCGCGTACTCCAGACTCTGAAATGAAATACGACGTGTATTTCTTCGTTTTTTATCTACTTCTATAAGACGAACTCAAAAAAGTGTTGCTATGGGGATCATCAAACTATAATTCACAAGTTCCAACATTATTCCCCACACGGACAAAAATATAGTTCAAAATATATTGTTGCGCTGGTAGAATTCGCGTTCCAAATTCGAATATAGATGTCGCGATCGTCCGCTGTCATAAATGTCAGTTTTTGTTTTGTTTATATCAGCGAGCTGTCAGTCTCGTCTTGAGAGCGAAAAGCGATACGCGCGTTATCCAAACCGTTAACAAAGTTCTTGTTCGTTTTTTTATAAAGCGAGTGTTTTTATTTCGGTCGCGCGGCGCGCAACAATATTTTACTTAAAATATATTCGTATATATTCTACGTATATCTCATTTATAAATTATTTATAAAGCGGCAATAACTTATATAAATTTAATACAAAATAAATATAAATTTTATCGACAAAATATACAATATTTATATAATAAATATAAATTCGAAATATATTTGTACGTATATTTTTATCCCAGTGGGTCAGAACTTTAATTTCGTTTAAAAATATGCTCAAAGTTTTATTTTTTTAATGTTTTCAACTGGTAGTTAACTGGTTTTTCCTCACAGCCTCAGAAATAGTCAATAATCAAATTGAATTGGCTGATTTGATGGGCCATAAAAAGTAACACAAGCGGGATGATGTTGATAGTGAGTCAAAGTGCACATACTTGGATATGTTCCAAGAAGACACGAAAATCGGAAGGAAGATGCTTGAGCAGTAGCCGATGGTCGTATTTCTCCTTCATGAGGCCGACCTGAAAAGGAATCATTCGATTATTGAGCATCGTGAGAAGGTGTAACGTCGAACCGACTTGGGCTTGATTGTGACCTGTTCTTTATCTTTGATCTTGCGCCATGGCAGCTGACCGTTGACGAACTCGACGAGCATGTAGTAGAGGGACCAGAGATCATCGTGGCGGCCCATCTCCTTGTTCTTGTGGGCGTTCACGGACGCGTAGCGAACTGTCCCGCGAAACCCGGCGACCGCTCTTGGCATTCGAACCTCGCCGGTGTTTGTTGTGAACTGACGTGCCAACCCGAAGTCCAACATGTACACGTTACGGTTGTTGTACGGGTGTCGTCCCATAGAAAAATTTGACTGCAAACATTCAAGTTTTCCTTTTTGCAACATTATTTTTCTTTTAGCAAAATTTTTATTTTACTATTGCATTTGGTTGGGATCCACAAAGTATTTATTTTTACATTGATTATTATGTCACAAAATGTTTCTTTTAATTTATACAAAGTTATGATTATAAATAAATTTTTCATACTGGCTTGATATCCCTGTGAAGGAAGCCCACTTGGTGTATACTTTCTATTGCTCTCAATATTTGTAGACCCAGTCTCAGGGTGGTAGATAAAGAAAAGGCACCTCTCGGTTGTGCACGTCGCAATTCGGCTAAATTTCTTCCTTGCAACTGCATTACAACGTAATTAAATCTATCGTTACGACCACAGCCTATAAATCTACAAATGTGCTCCTTCCCTGAAAACGATACAGATCGAAATGGATTAATTCAATTGAACCTAACGATTAATAAATTAACCATCAATTTTTTTTTCTCATTTTTTTGTCCTTCTACCTTGGAGCTTTTTCAGTACGGCGACTTCCATTTTGAGAACTTGTTTTGCTTGCCGAGCAGATTCAACCTTCAGGGCCACCTGTTCCTTGGTCACCAGGTCTAGGCCTTCGTAGATCTCTCCAAATCCACCGCCACCGATTTTTTTCATCTATAAAAACAGAAACGGATATTAATGTAATTTAATTACCAATTAATTAGTAATTCATTCCTCTTGTTTCATAAATAAATGTTGGTGACGTCAAGATAAGTATTTAAAAAATAAATAAATAAAAATAAGTGTAGGTGTATAGGTCTGAGTTATTTTCAAGCAAGATTTGTAATAGGCATTAATGAGAGGTATTGCGAGGATAGGATTGCAGCTTTAATTATGACTCATGGATTGTCAATGAGACTTTATTGTAGCAGTGTGTACGACAAGTTTACTATGTCGTGATTGATGAAATTGCAGACGCGATTCAATTATAGAAAGGTGTCTATTTTTACATGAAGATTGATGAAATATAAATTGTCCCGAGTTCAATGGGTTTGCCTGTCAAACTTGACATCCAACTACTTTTCATTTAACAACAAAATTTAATCACAAAAAATTTTTATTACAACATTTTTAAATATACAATTTTTAATTATACAATGTTTAATTATAAAATGCTTAATTATAAAATGTTTGATTGTACAAAGTTTAACTATAAAAATTGTTAATTAAACAAATTGTGTGACGAATTTTTGGGTTAGTAATAATGCAGAATTTTGCTTTTTGAGACATGTTACATTGCAAAATAAAAAAAAAACAATTTCTCAAAATATTTTAATACATTTTGAAGGTCGGACAAAAATTCGATTGATCAACCCATTTGTATTATTGATTTAAATTAAAAAAACAGAAACAAAGTTTACATGGATGTAAATTGTCGTCAAGTTTAAACCTTGTTTATTTATTGTTTACCTTGAAACTGTCAGTTATTAGTGAAAAAAAAAAGAAAAAGTTATTGAAAAATTCACAAGATAGAAGAAGCTTTGAATCAATATCAAAGAGCGTGCGGACATGCTCAATTCGAACCGCAACCTCTGTCCAACCGAATACGATTTAAATTTTCTGCAAAAAGGTAGAGTAAACATAAAAATAAAAACAACTTACGGATAACAAAACAACCGAATTTAAAATGAACAAAAAACGAAAATAAAAACAACAACAAAACATTTGTAAACAAAACATTTTAATTTCGATGTTCATATTCCGGGTAATGTAAACAAAATTACATCTCTTCAAGAAAAAAAAATCCGAATAAAATGGCAGAGTAAAAAACAAAAACATGGAAAGTGCTTTAAAATGTAAACAAACCAGCAGGATTAAATTACAATGTCGGACAACAATAAAAAAAAAACAAAGATTTTCAACAATTGACATTCAAACCCTTCAGATGTTTTGAAGGGGTTTTGTTTAGTTGAAAAATAAAAATTGCTGAGGGGGGAAGAATAAAAACTTACGACTTTCCATCGCTCCTTGACTACGTGGCCAGGTTTGAGGAGGTCCTCGCTTGTCATGGTGATGTTGTTGTTGTGATCGGTGCTCTCGTCTCCTACATATTTGAGCGCCAAAATCTCATGGTTCGGGTGCCTGAAAGCGAGCGAGTCAGATGAGCGTGGGCCTGCTCGGCAAGTGGGTGCACCCTCGACCAAAAAAAAAAAAGATTTCGCTAGTCGGTTCGGTTGAAGGAAAAACAAATTGGTTCGGGAGAGAAAAGTGTGCCCTGTGCGCGCACTGCCGATGTAATTGGTCAATAAATACCGTCGGCCATGTTGGCAGAGGGTGCAGTGTTATCGCGGGGGTGCGAACGGGTGAAGGAGGGGGAGGGGCAAGAAGGGAAAAGCGACCAAAAATAAAAGACCACGAAAATAAAAGGCTCGGCCGATTTTTTGTTCCAAATATAATGACAATTTATTTTTACGTGTCGTCTGCTTTTGTCCCTCCCCCTCCCCCGCTCCACCCCTCGGGGCTGCTTTTTTTCGATCGTTTTGAGTCGCGCGGCTCTCGTCACCTTTTTGTTGTCGCCCGGAAACGAGGGGCGACGCGGAACAGGATCGGGGCACGGGGACCTGCGTGAGCCGAGCTAACCGAACACCTTCTGGGGGCACGACGCGCGCGACACGAGCTCGTGCCAGCGATCTGCGGGAGAGCGGCCGTCAAACGTCGCACACACGAGCGGCCATCTTCGCGCAACTCGCGCTTCCCGCGACCGCCACGAGGGCGCGGCGACGATCGATAGCCCGAGGCCCACTTTAAATTTCCCGCCACCCGACTCACCTTTTTTCTTCTTTCCCACAACTGCTATGTTACTTCCCCGAAATAAAGCAAAACCACAACAAGTTGGATACTCGGAAGTGCAACGAAATATCTTGAACAGTTGAACGTTTTTAATTCTTCCTATATTTTTTGCTTATCAAAACAAATAATAATGGGGATAACTTTTGATAAAATGTCAGTCTTGAACCTAACCGAGAAAGATGTAACCCCCTTCCCCCTCGACATAAAATTTTATTTTAACGTGATATTATGATATTTTTTGTGATAAAATTACACGTGATATTCATTTAGTGTGATATTCAAAAATGTGACATAGACATATGCACGTGTAATATTCTTTTTGTGATATTTTGTCTTGTGTTACATCACATGTGATATTTTTTGTGATAAAATTGCATGTAAAATTTATTTAGAGTGATTTTCGAAAATGTGATATAGAATTGTGCAGCTGTAATATATTTTTTGTGATATTTTGTGTTGTGATATTTTGTCAGGTGCAATATGAGCAAGGTCCTTTTATGGTGTTTTTATTTTTTGTGATAACATCACATGTGATATTTTTTGTGATATTTTTTTGTGATAAAATAACATGTGATATTGTGATATTCGAAAATGTGATATAGACGTGCAGCTGTAGTATATTTTTGTGATATTTTGTGTTGTGATATTTTGTCAGGAGCAATATGAGCAAGGTCCTTCGATCTTGTTTTTATTTTTTGTAATATTTTTTTGTGATAACATCACATGTGATTTTTGTGTGATATTTTTTTGTGAAAACATCACATGTGATATTTTTTTGTGAAAACATCACATGTGATATTTTTTTGTGAAAACATCACATGTGATATTTTTTTGTGAAAACATCACATGTGATATTTTTTGTGATAAAATAACATGTGATATTCGACAATGTGATATAGACGTGCAGCTGTAGTATATTTTTGTGATATTTTGTGTTGTGATATTTTGTCAGG
>JAPYZS010001217.1:0-19082 GCA_030522925.1 Trissolcus japonicus | reverse complement strand
ATTTTCAAAACAACTCTTATTGAAAAATAAACGATTGCAAACATGACATTCAATATTTTTCTTATCTTCATTCGCCACTGAGCACTGTACCGAAAAACATCGTTTACATTTACGATTTAACAGCTTTAAAACAAAAGTTGCACATTTCTTTACACAACGCACCCGTTACATTCAAGATTGGACGGTAGTGTTTCTTTTCTCGATAATACACGATGTTAATTGTGAAACGTACACTACCCATTGTTTTGATAACCATATCAGTACCATTGAAAAACGGTGGAACACCTAGCCCAAAATTTGCAAAATCATGTACAACTAGAATGCCGCGCGCGCTTCGCGCGCGCTGTTCATTGCATTTTGTATGCGGTAATAAAAATAAATTATACATGTACGATATTGTTTTCTATTATATATATTCAATTTGTTCGATGTTATGTTAAATTAGTAATATCAAACAATATTACACGTATATGAATGTAGTAATTTTACCAACGTTTAATTTGGCATAAATGCTAATGAAAATTATTATAAAAAATGACTCGAAAATAAAATGTTATTATTTAAATTATATTAAATTATATATTATTAGTTTATAAAAAAAAACGTGAAATTATTTATATTATTATTATTAATTTAAATTCAGTTTTAAAGACAAAACGCGAAACACTGATCAAGGATTCGAATCCACCCATGTAGAAATTGCCGAAATAGTCCCAACTTGGACCAACGTTGGCAGCCAAAGTTGGCAACCCAATTCTGGGCCAATATTGGAAAAATTGTTTTACCAAAGTTGAATTCAAAACTAGTATGCCCAAAATTGGCACCCGTACAATGTACAATGTTGGTTCAATTTTGGCATTAGTTTAAAAAACAATTTGAAAAAAATTGTACAATTAAAAATCACACAATTGTATTTTAAGATACATTTTTCATACATTTTTATGTTTAAAATCAAATAACGCAATTTACAATTTTGTAATAATAATAATTATGATTAAATTACTCTAAGTGTGCAACAAAGCTACAACAATATTTTTATTGTTGACTCCCGAATAGATTAGTTTTTTAGAAATAGCTTTTCTTGGAAAAGAATAAATTCTTACTGATGGGTTGCCGACGAGATAAACACCGACTTTTTTTGAGTCGATTGGATAGTCAAAATAATTACCAATTATAGGAATTTTTTTCGCTGTAAAAGAAATGGCCCCAATCGGATTTCCATCGGCTATGCGTATGAATATGTTACAAATTTGCATTATCGCGCCACTTTTCAATATGCAAACATTATTGGGATGTGATACCGTGAAGGTCATACCATTAATCTCGATGCGACTAAATGTTATCATGTTGTCTTCTTTGAGTAAAATTTTTACTGCGGGAATACAACTTTTCGGTTTCAAGGGACAAATCAAAGGATATCGATTGATTACAGACTCAGCCGTCGCATTAAACAACTCTTCTAAGCGTCGCGCAATTTGCGAAATCGGTTTCGTTGTTGATCGCAGCAAACGTCCTATGAAGCCCAGACAACTTTCGAAAATAAACGCAGAGTATTCTTCGAGTGAGCTTTGCAAGTGTTCAATGTCATCACTGATATGAATCAGATTATGAGCGGTAATTGTTTGAGATGCTGAACCATAGTTTGTTGGTGTAAGTTGTACAAATAGACGCAAGAGTTTTCGGCTAAGATCAATATTTTTTAACGCAAGTTCTTTGCATGATAACAATCGAAGCGCTGTATATAAAAGTAAAAAGTGAGAATAGACTTTCTCAGGCAAAACTTCTCGTAATAATATACCACTTGCATATAATAAGAAAAATCGGTTTTGAGTAGCTTTCCAAATAGACATACCATTAAGATTAAATTCGCGTCTTTGAAATTCAAGTGGGATATCAGAAGACATTCTGTTTAATAAAAGTTGCAATTCTTCTTGTTTTGTCTCGTTGATTCGGCATCGCTTTTTGCTGTTGATCATGAGATTTAATAAATGTTTAGACACGCCACCGCTATAGAACAAATGCATTGGATCGAGTATTACATCTTTGACGATATCAAAGTCTGCTATATCAAGGAGAGGCGAAGTTTCTTTTTTTGAATGATGATTAGGATTAGTAGCCCGAACAAATTCATCATGTGTTCGAAGGTGGGCATCTAAGAAAGGGTATACGCGCCTATTGTTCTCTGTAATTCCATGAACATCGCACCTCTCACAAGCTTCGAAACCTGTGTGCCCTTTGCACCTTTTAATGTAAGCGCGCGCAGGAGTATCGCATACAAAAATCGGCGGTTTAAAATTAAAATGCACGTTCTCTATTATTAGGCCGTCCGCAATGAATTGATTAGTTTCCGTAATAAAATCATTCAAAAAGTCGTGAACTGATTCAGGTTTTTCTTCGCCATAATAAATGCCGATAAAAAAAGGTTTTGAATCATACTTCGAAGTTTTGATCAAACCTAAAATCGTGTACGCGTGTTTCTTTGTTTTATTAAAAAACTCAACCCCGTCAATATGAATAAGCAGTATAATTTCTCGCTCTACAAATACGGTTGGATCTATAATTTTTCGCAATGTAATTTCAATATCAAAGTAAGCGTACTCGCCAAGATTGCCCGACTCATTAATCATAGGTCGGATGTTAATTTTTGCACGATTTGTTTTTAACAATGTTTTAGCTGACAACGGGAGAGCAATATGCCCTTTACTGCGAAGAAGAAGTAACAAATCGTCAATAGCATTATGCGTTACATGCTGAATGTGTTTAAGCGCCCAAGTGCGCAATTTTTTATTAATATTGCCTTCTTCTTCGAGTTCTCGAGAATTTTTTTTCTCGATGATTGTGTATAACTCAGCATCACTTAAATTTCCGGAACTTGAACTAGATACGGAAGCTGTGTCGTTGTCATTGTCAGTAGCCATTTCGTCTAGCAGTTCGTGAAAAGCACTTTCATCATCCCCGTCCTCTTTTGGTTTGTTACCTCCTTCAGTATCGAATTCATTATCAAAATATTCCGACCCTAATTGAATTAATTGATCTGACTCCTCCGATGCGTTAGTCAGATTATAATTTGTCCCTTCACTCGAAATACATTTGGGCCCTACAAACACAATTTATCATGTGCATTTGACATCACAAAACGGGAAGAGTAAAAAATTATGACGACGAAAATATCTGAAACAATAAAATTGATAATCACCCTCACTTTCTGCATTGGATTGATCGGTTTGATTTTGTCGAAATGCATCCTTAGCCTCTAATCGTTTCAACAAGCGGTATCGTCGTACGCGATGCGTACTTGTCGACATTTTCTAAATAAAAAATAAAAAAAATTTATAATAAACGAAAAAAAAGAAATAATACAAACTATCTTATTAACATACGCCTCTATGATATTTCTATTCTAAAATCAAATAGAAATGATACGTCGAAAAATCTAGGTTAGTTAAAATACAGTTTATCGACTGCCGTTATCGATCTCAGCGCTACTGTCGCCCTCGCGTGATGAACGTAGAAGCCCGCCACCCCTCTTATCGTCCACGCTGCCGTTCCCGCTGAACTGTCCTCCCTAGCACCCGCCTAAGGCCGCGAAAGTGAAAGGTGATTTTGTTGCAATTTCTCACATCAAAATTTGCAGTGCAAATTTGTGGTAAGTATTAGTTATTACATAAAGCAGACTGACCAAAAGAAATTATACAACAGTTTTATTCGTGAGGAATACGTTATTTTATAATTGTTTGGTTCACCAGTTTCATTCATCTTTCTTTTTATGTATATATTTACATAAAAAACGGTATTCATTCAACTTATGTGGATAACCACTGCTGAATAATAAGATAAATGAATAAAAATGTTATTGTTCATTAAATTCATATTATTAGCGTCGAAATATCTATCTATGTAAAATGTAAACAAACACGTTTACGTCTCTGTTTTGTTTTCAATCCCGCGTATTTTTTTCCCAAACAAAAAGTCATTCGAATAAAAACAAATAAAAAAAGAGGTTATATTTTTTCGCTAAAATTATTTTCAAATTGTGTTTTTAAGCATCTTAATTTTCTTTTTGTAAACAAATAAGTTTACGTTCATCAATTTTATTGGGGGCGTTTTTAATCTTTGATTATTTTGATCATTTTTTTCTTATTAATTTTTCCATTCAAATATTCGTTTACTTTTTATTCAATAATTCGAAGAATTTTTTATTCTATTTTTTATTTTATGATTCGTTTATATACATTTTAATTGATTTCAGAACATGTCAGTACGACCATACACTATCGTGGAGTTCTTGAAAGAAAGGACGTGGGATAAGAAATCAGTTATAGACGCTGTTCCTTCGACTTGGATTGTCAAAATTCAGAAGAAATGTGATACAGTGACTTACAAGTGTAAATTTCCACCGGCATCAAGTTATGATATACTTGAGGAACTTGTGAGGGAGTTAAGTCCCCCAAAAAATGTGTGGAAACAATTCCCTGTCGATATCTTGGTCTATGCAGGTAAAAATACAGACGTAGATGTCCGTCATAAATACGTTCGTCAAAATTTGACGAACTTTTTTTTTGTTTTTTTTTTGTTTTTATTTTTTTTTATATCAATCGGGTATCAAACATTAGGTCATCCAATTTAACATTTCTGACACAGTGTTCTATTTTTGTTCTATTTACTATTTTTATTTTTGCTTAACTTTTAATTTTTGAATACTATAGATAACTATGACCAAGCCTGCCGACGAGTAAATAGATGCATTGATAACATAGCGTCAGATCAAAATCTTCGAAAACTTGTTTCACCTTTGAGTTTGACGCAACACTTGAAACAAAAGAAAAAAAATCCCTTAAATTACAAAGAAACCGTCGACGTATTCAATTCGTCAGAAGAGGGCAATTTGCTAGCTTCGGCTAAAACAATGGCTATCGGTAATAATTGTTTAGCAATTTTTTATTAAATAAATGAGTATTTCCGTTTTTTGTTTGTGTTTTTGTAATTATTCATTGTTCAACAGAGGACTACAACTCTCCAGAAAAGAAAAACTTGAAGCGAAAAATAAAGCAGCCAAATAATCAAGCCAAAAAAACAAAAAAACCCCAGCGTTCTTATTACGGAAGATTTGATCCTGATTCTGATTCCTCTGAAGACGGAGATACAGGTAATTTAAAAATAGGTTAAAAAGTACCATATGTACTATTTTTGCTACAATTTTCGAGGTTTATATTCAAAAATACTGGTTTTATTATTTTATCATATAGAATTTTTAAAATAAGCACAATTTTTCAAGGGCAAAGTGGCACACAGGAGTTTTCAGCCTCATCGGGGATGAGTAATGGAAAAGAAAATGATCCTACGCGTGACGGTAAAGATGTTTTAAAAACCGGACAAAAATCAGCTGACTTAATCAACATGATTCTCAGTGACGAAGAATCGCGTGAACTCGAGACTTCTGCTGAAAATGGTATTTATTTTTGTATAACTTAATTGTTTAACTTATTGCCTGTACGACCCTATCCCCTTCTCTAAACATTCAAACAATTGGTCTGCGCGCTAATGTTTTCCGAATATTAAAATTAACACTCGCGCACTATTTTCCGGTACACTCACCCATGCAATTTTGGCTCGAATGTTTTAAACTAATTTTTTCTTTCATCTTCTCATTTTTTTCATTTTTAATCGAATTTAAAAAAATAATCATACGGATATTTTATTTGCAAAGCCTAATGTTCAATCAAAATGACAAATTTGTTCGTTGCATTTATCTAGTGTTAAATATGACTAACTATTTTTAAATGAATAGCAAATTTGAATTTCTTGGTAATTTTTTTTTCAGGTCATAAAGACGCATCGCCTGAAGTCGCATCTTTATCCCGATCAAATGAGAAAAAGAATAACGAATGAAAGAACAAATCACTGCTCTCAGCTGACGTATGCAGTGACGACAGTCGATCCAGCGCTAAGATTACTGATAAGAAAGGTAAATATATTTGTGATTTTTTTAATGAAAAATTAAAACATTCTTACTTATTTTTGATAATATAATTTTATATTTTTTTTCATCCATCAAATAATTTAATTCTGTCCAAAAACTAGCTTTGAAAACAGCACAAAAAAACAAGACCAAGTGGAAAAAAACTTTCGTGAATCTACTGCCGAAATTTCTGCCATCATAGAAAGCAGTGAAGATGCCTTAAGTGATGTCCAAGCTTCTCCTACGCCAGCTATGTCAACTCACAAACAAAGTATTTTTACTTGTTTATAATTAGAATTCTTATTGGCTTTTATTATTTTATTATTTATTATAATATTAACTTTTCTTTCTCTTTTAGCTGTCACCAAAACTGCAACTCGTTCGGATGATTTGGAACTCGATGATTATGAGACAAAGTCCCTTGAGGAATTTCCTGACGATATGATACTTTTTTGTAAGACATTACCTTAAAAATAGTATATTTATTTCATATTTACTTATAAAAAGTATATCAATTTTTTTATTTTCAGATAAGTTGATGAAGCGTTCTATAGCATTAGAAAGGGAAAAACAAATCAACGCGATGCAGGCTACTATCAAGAATATGAAGAGAAGCATTTTAACCACGCTCCAAAATAATCAGTTGACTCTTATGCGCGTGGTTAATGTCGCTCAAAGTCCCGTGCAAGTAGGAGTTACATTTCCAGTTGAGACTATTGAGGAATTCAAAGACTATGACAAGTCGCTAACTAATGACGGAGAAAAAAGAAACATTTTGGTAAAATTAAAAAAAATTATAATTATAATTATAACAAAAAACATGAACTATAACATTAATATGTACTTAATTTTTAATTTACAGTCGAGCCTTGTCCGCAGTTATTGTAAAGATAAACCAACTTATATAGCAACAATTCAAGCGTTTCTGTCGCACATTTTATCTAAAACTGTTCAACTAAATTACAAAGGTACAGGACGAAAAAACAGCCAGAAAGAGGATTTTTCAATTACGCAAGTGTACAACTGTATGGAAGGTAATTGGTTAAAATTAATACCATGTCTTGATTAAAAATAACTTTAACATCGCTTTAATACCGAAGCAAGAAAGAAGAAGAGAAAAAAACGTTTCGAACTCCGATGCGTGAACTTTGAATTAGCGGTTTAGTTTGAACTTCTGTGCTTATTTACAGGTATTATCTGCCAAGCATTTGGATGCAGCCCAGACGTCGTGAAATCATACGTAGGCAAGTGGCTGACTTGGTCTGGAGACAGAGCTGGAGGTCGAAGCGAACGGGAAAAAGCTAAGAAAGCTAGATTGAACCAATGAATAAATATCTACTCGTATATAATGGCTATACTTACTAAAGTAAATTTTTGTTTGAAATTAAAATGAAAAGTACACATTTATTTTCGGTTGTAATTAAATTGAGTTTATAATATAAAAATTATTTAAAATGAAACTTGTTTTTCATTTTCAATGACCTTTGATAGCGCTGGAAATACTGGTATTCTTCTGGCAAAATATTGTGGAACAAGCTTGGTTATAATCGCTGGAATTACCCTGGTCACCAAAGCTGGAACAATCTCGGCAATAAAATATGAAACCTGTTTGGCAATCTTAGTTGGGCCAACATTGGCTTGCCATGAATACAACGACGTTTCAACCCAAACTTTTGCCAATTATGGTACCAAGTTTGGCAGTCGACGTTGGTCCAACTTTTCCAACTTTGGCCCAAAGTTGGACCAAGCGTAAATTTCTACATGGGCGGCACAGATTGGAAAATTCAAGCGTCTTTTTGGGGCGATGACATCAAAAGATTGATGTGTTTTTGCGCAATGGATAATGTAATATATTTTATGCCAATTGATTTTTTTAAAAAAATATGATCAATTATATTAATCAATTTTAATTGTTCATAGGTGGTTCATGTGATTGGGGCTTACTCTAGTCCGCGAAAGCCGGAGTACAGTGACGGGGATACTCCGATGGATTTGACAATTAACGATTACACGTTAATCAACGTGATCGGCAAAATTCCTGGCGCAAAAACGGTAGTCGACGGAAAAGTTGTTTTCATTCCAATTGAGCTCGAAAAAATGTTGACTGCTCAATCTATGACAGGTAAACATAGTAATCTAAGTGTAGTAAAATTGTATTGCCGAAATATATATTTTTTCATTTCATTTAATTTCTTTTTAATTCAATTTTTTTCAGTACGTGTTGAGGCTTATCTCAAATATAATTTCACGGAAGAGAAGAAAGCCTATTCAAATATATATGTGGCAATCATTGCGTCCGGAAAGTATAAATTTGAAGTCAGGTGCAAGGATCCAAATGTAGTTGGAAAATTGGAAATTGGCGCTAAACTGGCAATTAACGGAACATTGGTGATAAAATGTATGCCTTTTTATCTTGAAATTGAAAAAGCTTCGGATATAGTAACTCTAAAAGGAGAAAAAATCTCAAAAAAAGACTTGGCACTGGCGGTTTATTTACCGATGAAACGAGCTTCAGAGGGTGCATGTAAGTATATAAAATAATCAAAATTTTTTGTATGTAAATGATACTTCAAAATATAATAAATTAATATATATTTGTTTTGTTACAGGAACCTAAATCTCGTATTTCAATGTGGAATAATTTATATTTTTCATTCTTATTATTCTCTATATAAAATTAATTTTGCATTTTTGCATGTAATTTAAATTATGATCTAATGCAATCAAATTCATTTTTTTTCAAAGAAGTAGAATCAAAAAAAGTATTTAGTTGATGAAATTTGAAAAGTTTAATTTATAAAAAGTACAATGTCGACACGCAAATTGTAAATTCGAATTAATATATTGTTAAACAAAAAAAAATAAACATAGTTTATTATTATGATTATAAACAGTCCAGCGTCTAAAAATAAATACCTGACCAAGGAACAGAGCCAAATTTCCGAACTGAGGAAAATGATCTTCGTTTTGAAGAGCAACTTATGGTTGTTTTGAATAGCAAGCCACTGAGAGAAAATATAGTTTGAACAGATGAGTTGACGAATCCAAATTCACAAATATTCGTTCAGTTCAGCAAAAGGGTTGACTACTCAGACAAGCACGGATTTGGGTACCAGTTGTCGGACCGCAGCATAGGTGTCATGTTCGATGACAACACGCGATTGATCATTTAATTTTTCTATTTTATTTTTATTTTTGCATGCACCTCATCAATGGAACTGTACAGATCAACTTTGTGGACCACGCAAAATAATAATGTGCCCGCTCATTTACGCCGACTGTTGGTTGCGTACACGACAGAAGCTTTTTTGTTTACATTGGATATATTTTATGGTAAAACAAATGCAGTACACGTGTAACGTTTCTCTATCAAATACGCTATCGAACAAACATGATATTAGCATAAATTATTATTATTCAATCGAATGAATTATTTTTTAATTAACTTCGTCAAGTCACAGATCTGATTACTTGTAATTTCACTCGCGTTATCGAAACAGTGATTCATTTGAACGCCAAATTCAATTTTGTAATTATTTATTTTGTTTTTTTTTTCGTTACTTTTTCAATGTCGTTATTCTTCGAAGTTAGTAGCTAGTGATACAATTTAATTTTTATATTGTTAAAAGATCTTTTTTAATAGAAGACTTAGAAAATTAATAGGAATTGAGTTTTGCGTGCAAATTAAATAAATAATCTTGAGCAAAAATCGAGCCGAGATCGATGTGTTTTATCTTATGTCATAATTTTCCATGAAATTTTGGTTTTAACATTTTTTAAAACCGCAAATATTTTGTTTCGCTCGTCCCGATGGATCATAAGTCACCGGAGTACAATCTAAAAAAAAACATTTTCCTTTGTACGGTTTGTAATGAAATTTGTTCACAACTCAGTATTTTGAGCGGTTGCCAGTGTACAAAATAATTTTTGCATTGTTATTAAAAGATCTTTGTCAATAGAAAACTTGAAAAAATAATAATAATTGAGTTCGGCGTGCACATTAAATGAATAATCTCGAGCATAAGTCGAGCCGAGATCAATTCGTTTTATTTTATGCCACAATTTTCAATGTAATTTTAATTTTATTTAACATTTCTTACAGTTATTTTTTGGGAAAAAGAGACATTATATTTATTGTTTTCTTGGAAAAAAATTGATCGAATGAACTTGTTGGTCTGTTTTACTAAGAATCTACATTCTTGAAAATACATTTAAAAATTGACCAATCACAGTTAGCCTGGGTTCTAGGTAAGTCTAACGTTTTGCTTGCAGGGTCGTGGTGTTGTACACTTTGGTTTCAGTCGCAATACAGAATAGTCGTTTTGAGTAAATAATAAAAGTTTTTAACTGCTTTAAAATCAAAATGACTGATGAACTGCCTGTCATTGATAATGACGATTTATTCACTCCTTCTGCAGTGCTCGACGTTATTGCGGAACGAGATACCAGTTTGTAAGTGCGATTTTTTAAATAGTTTTCAAATAGGTTTTTGAGGTTATGACAATCAATTTTAAATATTGACGTTTTTTTAGTGAATTCACTGGATATATAAGTTCCATCACTGACTTCCGTTTGGCGCTCCTAAAGGTGAGGATCGCGGTGTAACTGTAAGTTAGGAAAAAAGAAAAAATAAAGGATTTGAGAAAAATAGAAACTGTGATTAGTCAAAGTTCAGTCAGGGAGAGATTCTGGGTGATAGTTCCTGTTTTAGAAATGCAACTGAAATAGGAACTGACGAGGTAAGATTAGTTCTTTGTGAGTGTTTGCAAACCTAGCCTCTGTTCGGCTTCCCGCGCTTTTTGGGTGGCCCCTGCGTAGAGGCTTTCCAATATGAGCCTGAACAAGCCGGGCTATCCGTCCGGGAATAATGATGATCGCGGGAAATACCGTTATGAAAATGGGCACAATGGTCCGTTCATTGTGTTTTTTGAGAGAATTGACGCGGACCAAAACGGCGACAAAAATCAATTTGGTTTTAGTCGTCGTATGATGCAACTTTTCGGAAAACATCTCAGGTTGGGTTTTGGTTTGAAAAAGGCCGGTTACAACAGATTTAAAATATTCTTCAATAACTTTGTTGTCGCTAATGAGATGATAGACTTGTTTAACAAAGAAAAGAATTTCAGAGAGAATGAGACATGGCTTGCTTTTATCCCAAATTATAAACTCTTTAAAGATTTTGTTGTCCATGGGATTTTCGACAGGGATGTCACTGCCGAGGAAGTTGTAGAATGGTTAGGCCCACCACCAGGCACTGGTGGTCAATTTCCCGAGATAGTCAAAGCTGAAAGAATCAAAAAAGTTGCGAGAAGGGAAGTAGATGGTAAACTGAGAATAATCTTTAGAGAAAATGAAATAGGTAGGAGGGTCCCAACTTTGGAGGATTCCGACTTATTTAAAATCAGATGCAAAACACTAAACGTCCCGAATAGAGCAGTCTTCTGGGGAATGATCGTGGATGTAAATCCATACGTAGATCGCCCTAGAAGGTGTAATCATTGTCACCGATTTGGACACATCGCACGATTTTGCAAAAATAAGCACAAGCCCATCTTGTGCGGAAAATGCTCCTTACCGGGTCACGAAGCAGATGTTTGTCAGACAGACAAAATTTCATGCATAAACTGCGAGAGAAATGGAATGGATGATTTAAATCATCCTACATTTGACAGAAATTGTCCAATTTTGATTCTAAATCAGAAGATAAAAGAAGTGATGGCGTATCATAACGTAGATGTGGTCGCCGCGAAAGAGATGCTGAAACAAAACAATGGCCGCAATCCGCCAGTCCAAAAAAAAACTTTTGCTGAAGTCATAAAAAAAAATGATTTGGCTGAACTAGTCAGAATTGTCAAAAGTCAAGACGATGAAAAGAGAAAAAAGGCTGCAGTCAAAAGAAGAGAAAGAGATAGAGAAAGAGAAAATGAAAGAAAGAAAAAAGAGACAGAAAGAGCGATCAGGTTGCAAAAAGATTTGTCATCTGAACCGACTCCCAATACCACTCCTGTAATCTCGGAAGAGAAGAGAAAAGAACTCGCGGCAAAGGCACGAGACTTCACAGACATGAAAAAGCTGCAGGAAAACTCCCAGCAGTATAACATGGATTATGAAAGTGAAATGATAAAGAGAAAAATGAGTGAGGAATCAGATGAGGAGGTAGATAATAATGAAAAACGACCGAAAAAAAATGTACAAAAGTATAGTGCTGAAAGTGATGCGAATGACTCTCAAGCATCTGAGCTATGCTCAATCATACCTGAAACTCAAGAACTGTCGGGAGATTTCATTTCTCAATCTCAAAATGACTGGTAATTACAGTAGGTTCGATGAAAATAGACTGAGTAGTTTAAACGTTATCCAATGGAACTGTCGCTCTATTTCAAACAAAAAACATATCCTAGAATACTTGATAAATACCTATCAAATTGACATCTTTTGTTTAGTCGAAACATTTTTAAAACCCAATCATAATTTTTCTATATATCTGGATATAAAACGGTTTCTTGGGAAAGAGAAAATGACAAACTGGGTGGTGGACTAGCATTAATTATAAATGCGCGGTTAAAATTTGAGTACCTGAATGATAAACATTCAAATTTTATAAATCTTTGTAAAAACAATCAAGTCGAGGTTCAAATAATTAGAGTTTTCACTGACAAAGATTATATAACGTTTATTAACACATATAATCCTCCCAGAGATAAAACTCACACACCTTTCACAGAGGATAACTTCTGGCAAACTTTTTGTGAATATATTGAAAATTTTAAAAACATAATTTTAATCGGCGACTTTAACGCAATTAGTAGTACCTGGTCAGAAAACTCAAAAGAAAATAAAGAAGGCATAAAACTAGATAGGGCTATGTCAATATCGAGACTAGTGATAGCAAACAATGGTGAATTTACCTGGACATCTGCAGATGAAAGCAGCAAATCAACTCTGGATTTGACATTCATTGATCCTCAGTTGGTGTCTGTGTGCACGTGGGAGGTCATGAATTACAAGTTCGGTAGTGATCATTTCCCGATAAAATTGTCCTTATTCAACAGAATGCCAAAAACCAAAAAATGTAGACCAAAACTGTCAATTAAATCTGTAGATTGGGAATTCTTTCGAGACAAGTGTTTCGAGAAAATTGATAACTTAGCGATAAAAGATAATAAAAGCTATGATCTACTCATTGACAACATTACAAAATCTATTTTAGAAGCAGGAGGTAAAATAATAAAAGAATTTAATACAGATAGTAAAACAAGACCAACTTGGTGGAATGAGGAGTGTCAAAAGATAATTGAAAATGATAAACAAAACTACAACATTTTCAAGAATAACCTGACTATTGAAAATTTAAATAAATACCAAAACAATAGGAAAAAGGGGAAAAAGAAAATTGAACAAATTTGGAAAGAAAGTTTCAGAAAATTTTGTGGTTCACTAAATATAAACTCAGATCCCGCGACTGTTTGGAATAAAATAAATACAATAAAAAATAAAAAAATGCAATCGGACATCCCTATTTTGTCTGATCGAATAGATAGAGAAATCTTAATACGAGCATTTGATAAAATCGCACCGGAAAATACGGAATTTGTAGATAGATCTCGCTTCCTTAAACTGCATCAACCAAATGAATCTAAAAATGTAGATATTTTTAATCAAAATCTGAGCATAGAAGAGTACAAATCAGCCCTTAACTCTTTTAAGAGTAAATCGGCACCGGGTCCCGATTTGTTGAATTTTACAGTTATTAGAAAACTTCCCATGTCCGTGCATAAACAGATTTTAGAGTATTTCCAAATCGTCTTAGATACGGGATTGATTCCGGACTCTTGGAAGGACTTTTTCGTTATATTTATTCCCAAACAAAACAAAAACGAAGTCCGTCCAATCTCACTCGCAAACTGTTTTATGAAACTTTTTGAAAAAATAATACAGAGAAAAATAGAGTATTGGACAGAAACCAATGATATAATTCCTGCGGAACAAAGTGGTTTTCGTAAATCGAGAAGCTGTCTCGACACGGTCGCTACTCTAATCACAAATACACAAAATAATTTAATAAACAAAAAAATCACAGGTGCCGTTTTCATTGACATCCAAGGGGCATATGATAACGTTGACCCCTTTTTACTATATAGGGAATTATGGCTAAAAGGTTTACCCTGTAAGATAAACAAAATATTATACAATCTAATTAAAATGAGGAAAATAAGTGCGTACAGCGAAGGCGAATTTCTTGGTACCAGGATAACTGTTAAAGGTGTTCCACAAGGATCGGTCCTAAGTCCAACTTCATTTAATGTGTACGTAGCTTCGCTAAAAAATTGCCTTCCAGAAGGTGTGTACCTTTTACAGTACGCGGATGACATAGTGTTGTATTCTGTTGGTGACAGTTTAAAACAGGTGAGCGATTTGCTAAATCTTGCTCTTAGAGAAGTTGCAGGCTTTTTGGACAGATTATGTCTGAGAATCTCTGTACCTAAAACTAAACTGATGATATTCTCTAGGGTAGATAAAAGAATGGAATATGAAAACTTAAACAATAAAGTTAAGTTGTATGGCGAGCAAATCCAACTAGTGGATTCCATTAGATATCTAGGCTTTATCTTAAAATATAACTTAACTTGGGATTTACATATCAATTTAATTTATAAGACTGCAAAAAGACTGATCGATGTAATCAAGGCTGTGGCTGGCATCAAGTGGGGAGGGCACCCTCAAACCCTGATTGGTATCTACAAAGGTCTCGTGAGATCTAGATTAGATTGGGGGGCACAAATTTTTAATTTAACAAGTAAGGCTAATCAAAAAAAGCTTAACGTAGTACAATTCGCAGCTCTCAGAACTGCAATGGGACTGATGAAAACCACCCCCACAAATGTACTGTTAGACATGGCTGGGGAACCACCTTTATGTCTCAGGAGAAGATATCTTTCTCAAAAATACATTTTGAAAGTTTTTTCGTTTTCCGAAAGCCCCCTCAAAAATGCGATAAATAACCTATGTAACAATCCTAGATATTACGGTAGAGGTAATATAAAATCTAATCTAGTCGAAACTAGAATTGAAATCAGCGAATTAATTGAAGAATTGATTATTTTTAAGAGGCCGAGCATTTTTAATTATAAATATAAAAATAGATTCGTTAATATGAGTGATCACATTAATTGTACAGAAGGATACAGAATCGCAGAAGCCAAAAACAAACTAATTACGAAAAAGAAAAAAAGTAGAATCATTGATAATAATTTTAATAAATATATACAAGAAAAATTTCCAGATCACACTCTAATATTCACTGACGGATCGAAAGACCCAGCAACGGATAGGGTTGGTTTCGCTGTTCTCTGTGCGAAGGAAAACTTCTACTTGAAAATAAAAATTAACCATATGTACTCAATCTTCCAAGCTGAAGCGTTTGCAATAAGTAGAGCTATTAATTTGATTTTGGATAAAAAAATAAATAAATCACTTATAGTGTCTGATTCCCAAAGTGTCTTGGTCGCTCTGAGTAGCGATGACAAGAAAGGTAACCTGGATAACAGTATTTATAGCATAAAATTGCTATACTCAATGGCTGTGGAGAGTGGCCTTAGCATTAAGTTCATGTGGGTTCCTAGTCACTGCGGCATCGCAGGAAACGAAGAGGTAGACAAGTTAGCCTCCGAATCGCTGGTGCTAGATAAAATTAGTATTAATAAAGTATACTACTATAATATTACAAGTATATTGAGAGAAAACTTAAAGGAAGAGTCGATAAAATATATTGAAAATGAAAGTAAAATTAAAGGAAAAAGCTATTTTAACAATAAAAAACAAATTTTAGATAAACCATGGTTCAAGTCTTCCAATGAAAATAGAAATATAATTTGTTTTATCTCTAGATTAAGATCGGGTCATACCTGCTGTGCATCACACTTAACAAATAAAAAAATAAAAGATGACAAAAGTTGTGAATGTGGGTGGCCAAACCAAGATCTCAATCATATGTTTTTCGAATGCGGTCTATATTATGATCAAGCTTGTAAACTGTGGAATGATATTTTTAATAATTATCCGGATTCGGTAAAAGATGTTGTTTTTCTGGCCTTTTCAGGCAATTGGAAGGTTTACAGACTGTTGTACGACTTTGTTGTTTTCAACAACTTGGTTGTGTGACGGTTGAATCTCCGCGCGGGGGCGTCCTGGGGGCGCGCTGGCGAATAGAGGTGTGGTTTGCGAACGCGGTAGGACTCGGTGGGGCTGTCCTTGTCAGTCCACCGGTCTGAGAGCTGTCCGTTTTATATTTCTTTGAAGTGCTTACTCTCCCTGAGTGAGAGACTAATTGTAGTATTTTAATCTGGAATTTCCAGAATTTGTTTAATTCGTTGGGTGAATGAATCTTACAAAAATCCCTCGCCATTTAAAAAAAAGTCAAACGGAAGCAAAAGTAATACCAGTAAACCTAGTAATTGGTATGAGGAAAGTCTGTCAAATCTTTCCACAGCCATAACCACAAAAAAAAAAAAAAAGTTCCATCACTCAATTAAAGAATTACAAACCTGGAAAACACGTCTTTAATTTCACTCTTTCAAATGGCTCGGACCCAGAAAAATCGGACACAATCAAAGTTGTTGGTTGGGATGAAATTGCCATAAAATTTTCAAAAATTTTCACTACGCCAGGATTGGTAATTAAATTACATTAATAAATGTATTTTATTCATTTCATTGATTATAAATAAAATAACAGTTTTTAAAAACAATTTTAGGTTTGTTCTATACAAAAAGTTGAGACCAAATTGATCCAATCTTCACGATTCCAAACATCAAAGTGTCCGTGGGAATTGAAATTGCGTGATTGTACTTCGGTTGAATTTCTTGGAGTTTATAAACATACAGGGGTCACAAAATCAGTATCAAAGGCGAAATTTATTCTCAAAAACATGGAGACTTAATAGGTATACTTTTTTGGTCATAATAATAACAAATTATAAATTGAAAAAATAACAAATATAATAAAATTAAATAAAAAGAGGAAGGCTAAAAATGATTTGAAAAATATGAAATACATTTCATCAGTTAAAAAAAAATTATATGTTTCAGAAATCGAAGCCTACGTCCAAATGGATTTTGTCGCTCCTGATAATAAGGGGTTTTTAGTCGGCGCTGTCACAGATGGGGAATACAAATTGAGAGTCATGGTGACCAAAGATGGTGAAATCGAAGGTGAAATTTACATCGGCACGAAAGTGAAATTGACTGGTAGAGTGATGAAAAAAAATAACCCATACTTATCAGTTCATTCTACCAAAAACATTAAAGTTTGCGAAAATTCAAGTCCAATGCCGTTCTGCGAGGTTATGCAAGGATATATGCCTCTACGCTAACTCCATACGCTGTCCATTTTCAAACTTGTACTTCTTTTACTCTTACTCATTTATCAATTTTTCTATTGATTCATTTTAATTTCCAAAAGTGCATTGAAAGTACGTTGACGTCAATTGTAATTTAAACCGGATATGGTATGTTATACGCGCAAAAAAATTTATTTAAATTGTAATTAAAATTTAAGTAATTTTAATATATACAAACTGTATAACAAGAAATTTTATTTACATGGAATATTTAAGTAATGTAACAATTAAATATGTGTTATAAGTAAATAAAATTTATTGATTTGAATTGTTTAAAAAATTTTTCAGACGTTTATACTTTATAATTCATATAAAATATTAATGAATTTTTTCAAAATATCTGCGTCTGTGTTTGAATATGTGAACATGACATAAGGAACGTGTGTCCCATTGGTCGGTTCAGTTCTCGTTCCTTTCATTCTTGTTCGTTCCTCACAGGTCAAAAATATAACCTTATTTTTAGTTTACGTCGCAAGTATCATTGAATTGAGAAGTGCTTCGATTGAATCAAAATACATTTGATCTGATTGCATTTAAAAAGTTTAAAGTTGCGTATGAATATGTCCGGTAGATTCGATGTTTATTGTCAAGCACGATTGGAATCTATCAATTATTTGTCGCCTCGTGAATTATTTGATTTTATGGAAAATTCTGACGGGACTGTGTAAATACATTTTTTATACATAAATTTTGATAGTTCTGATTTCTGATTTGAATGTTGAATAATACAGTTAGAATATTAATAATTTTTCTGAAACAAGTGAATTTTTGTTTTAGCTCATTTGTTGGGATAATTGAACAGATAGATGCTACTGTTGTTGTGACTAACAAAACCAATGGACAAAAAGTTCTAATGAAACGACTTCTTTTCACTAATAATATTGATTGGAAAATACAGTCAACGATCTGGGGTGACAATATAGAACCGTTAATGAAATTTTGCGAATTATATCATGTAAGATTCAATAACTTTCAATAACTAATTGTTTCAATCACTTTTATTTTATAATTTTTCAAATATCTGTCTTACACAGGTTGTTCATGTTATCGGTGCTATGTCTAACCCAAAAGACTCTAACAGCTTAGGAGATACGCCAATGGATCTGTCATTCAAAAATTACACATTAATTAATGTAATCGGAAAAATTCCAGAAACTTTAACAGTTTCTAAAGTTGTTCACAAGGTTGTTCAATTGGAAAAAGTTTTGTTTTCAGGATGTGAACATGGTAATTTTTATATTATATTTTCAAACATTCAGGATTTTATAGTGAAATAATATCAATATTAACAAAGTAATATCGTTTTTAAATGTGAATTTTGACATTAAAATTTTCATGCCATTTTATAATTCACATAATTAACTAAGTGAACAATTATTAATAGATTAAACGAACTTACCTGTAAGTGAAGTTCAATCTTAATTATATGAAGAGCCTCGTTCGAAGAGATTACAAAGTAATCGAGAGAGATTTGTAGTACCGTCAGGTTGCATGAGATGTCACAACGTTTCAGAGTCAAAAGAAAAAACCGCGCCCGCGCCCTCCCTACCTGCCTGCCGCTTCCCGCCGAATTCCTCATTTTTTAGAGTATTATTTAAATTTCTTTAGAGATTACGGGAAGGGTTGATTATAAAAGAATATACATGTTTATCATATTTGTTCTTGGGAGGGACGTAATCTCTTCGAACGAGGCTCTTCATATAATTAAGATTGAACTTCACTTAC